>CAVNYN010207968.1:0-24566 GCA_963692815.1 Nyctanthes arbor-tristis | reverse complement strand
ATATAAAGCCATGATAATTTCACCACAATGTTTGATTCTTAAAACCTAAGTAAGCCTCCTTAAAAAAAAAAAAGGAAAAATGCCAAGACATTTGTAGTCTAGTGGCACCCGTGTTGGTTATTTATACTCTTGGTCAAGGGTTTGATTCCTCTCCCCCTACAATTCCTTTATAATGTCAGGAAAAAAAACCTAGATAACATCAAACAACACCATAATAAAGTTCACTAACTTTAAACTTAATATATATACATACATATTTTTTTCACTTAATAAATAAAGTAGAGATGCATCAAACCAACTCTTTTTGTGCTTTAACCATTTTCTCTTCATAGCCGGATAGTTATCCATGATTGCCAAAGAAAAATGAAAAAGATACTTAAGTGGCGCACTCTACAAACATTGCACAGTTATCCCTGAGGCCAGGTGTGCTCTAACGCCTCAACGTAAGATCAACTGATCAAGTTTACTTTTGACCTTTATCAATTGAAGATTTATCCTATTGTGCTTCATTTTTCCGTTTAAGATGAATAAGCCTTATTAAGCTTTAACAAACAAGACAAATAAGTCACATTTCTTTAAATAGTAATAAGCACGTACGTTGCACATTTTATGTACAAGGTGAACCACTTGTACTGCATGTATTTAAAGTAGAGTACTGTCTTAAACTTTGTTGGGATAAGTCATTAAAATATTTTAAAAACTAAAAATAAAGGATGGTATTAGATTGATAACAAGCGATCGTATAATTAGTAGTATGATAAATCTAATATTGAGTGAGCCACATAAATTAAGTACACTCATAAAGAAAGTTGATTTGTGATGTAGAACATAAAAAATGAATTTGCGGCTAAGACTTGTGTAGTCTAGTGACATCCTAGTTAGTTTCGCACACTCTTGATCAAGGGTTTAAATCTCCACCCCTACTATCTCTTTGTAATATTCAAAAAAAAAAAAAAAAGAATTTGCGAAATAGTGAAATACTTCTAAAGTTATTATAATTATTAATAATAGGTGATTTATGATTAGTTAGGTTAAATTATTTTTTTAATAAAACGTTATATTCATAAACTATGTGAATGTTAAAAAAATAATAGAAAAACAATTGAGTGAAAAGTTAAAAGTGATTTATGAATTGATCAAAACAACAACAATAATAATAATAATAATGAACAAAATTATTTGAATTTTGAAAAGCGGTATATCAATGTAATGTAATTCAGGAAACATAATACATTACAAACATGTATAGTGGCATAAAACACACGCATAAGACTACATTCATATGCAACGATGTATCGGTAGCAAAACGACACTACTAACTTTGAGAGGATTAAAGGCTTTTAGAAGTGCCTCAAATAATGTAATTGGGGGCAAGAAACAAACTTCAAACGCCCCTAAGAGAATGAGAGGCGTATTAACAAATGCCCCTATAAATGGTGCCCCTAATAATAAATAGGGGCAGATTGAATACTAAAAGTGCCTATAATAATATATAGGCAACGTAGGACGATTTTCTATTAGAGACACTTAATTAAATGCCCCAATTAAATAATAGAGGCGCTTATATGTATTTTCATAATTACTTGAGTAATAAATAAATATCAATTATAAAGACATATCTATACGCCCCTATTACATTTAAGTTTAATTTAATTAAATAAATAATAATATTGACACCTTTTATTATAATTATAATAATTATTATTAGTACTACAGGAAAAAAGAAAATATTTCCAATTAAATATCAAAAATGAAACAATAATAATATGTTAATCATAAAATTTTTAATTGCATGCCAGAGATTAAATATTCAAACGTTACAACGAATAAGAAAAAATATCAGATAAAAGCAGCTAATAATTAATAGTAGCATGATAGCATCATATCATATACTTAATTTACATCAGATTCTCCCTATAAATACATGCTAGCTTTGTTCATCTTTTGTTCCTTTGACCCAGCGGCGTAAATAAATGTCATGTCTATGTAACTACGAACTTTGCTGCTAGCCTCGATGCTTGCTTGCATCGTGAGTTCCTGGATCTCATCGCCATGGGTGAAATAGTTGTGTTATCCTGTGATATTAGCCTACGAAAAAATCTCTCTTTATATGTATTAGTTAGTATTAACATCCAAGAAATTGAAAGTATTACTTATAAGATACAAAACTTACCTCCATTTCTTTAGATGGTTCATCAATTCAACTTTTATGTTTATTTATGTTTCTTTTCTGATGAATGAAATTGAACGCCTCAATAGAGATAGGTATATGACTATGCTTTTTGCTCCTACTAAATGGAAAATACAAGAAAAAGTAAGCTTCCTCATCCAATAAAAACACATGTAAGCTTCCTCATCAAACTTCTTACATGCACCATGGAAGATATCTCATATCACTTCACTTATCACTTAAATATCCCTCTCTTTAGGTCTATCTGTTCTTTACTCTTTTCTCTTCCACATCCTGTCTGAAAATCAGGTCATAAAAAGCATTACCTCCTTTTTCTTCTAGCTCAACCTAGTCTACAATCAAGAAAAAGCATACCAGAATCACCTCTAAACCTTCAATAGTATAATGGGAATTGAAGTGCAAGAATCACCTCTAAATGGTTTAACAAGCCACGTCTTCACCTCAACATTTGCTTGCTTACTGGAATCAAATAATTTGCTGTATATTTTTTTGGATATTTTTATTCAGTCATCTCTACACAGTACATAATCTTGTTACCACATAAAAACATAAGGTGGGATTTACAGCAATAATTCTTCTCAAAAAAAGGTTTCAAAATTGGACTATAATAGCGATTCTTGGGCAGAGAAAGGGGTAGAGCTCTGGTCTCTCCAATAATTTGAAAATTCTAATAGAAAGTTCAAAAAATTCAAAAGGCATAATGGGAAAAACTTGCATAAGTGGAAAAAAGCCATATGTCAAAATTTCCCATGAAACTATAAGAAAAACTTGTATTCAATTTAGATTCTCGTGGACAATTCACTCATCACAACCTCAATAGTTTTCGGGGGGTAAGGAAGAATAATTTACTTGAACAAAAAGTGAAATTCATAGGCTGACCTCCATTCAGTAGGTAAACATTATGAAGTCATTAAATAAAAACATAATCCAACTATAGCAGCAACTTGGGTACATCAGAAACTTAATGCCTCAAACACACCTTAGATATTAGTTGTGCAATGGTCTTTGGAACCTTAAGCACGGTGCCAACTATTTATTGAAAAACTTTTGCAACAAAACACCGACTACTTTGATTTGTCGAAAGCGCCTATGACCTGTGAAATGAAAACCACGATCAAAATGTCCCAAGCAGCAACAAAGCATTTACAAATAAATAAACAATCTAAATTCAACGCTTTGAAACCCGGAAAAGCAATTGAATGGGAAGTCGAACGACGAGGCACGGAAAAAGAAACTTACCGAAAGACTAAATAAGTACGAAAGCTGCAACAGGAAGAAGGGAAGCGAGGCACAGATATTGGGTTAGTGATAGATGCTAGCGTATCTAAGACCAGAAAGCTGCGCAAGGGAAAATCTTGGATGCCGGAAGATGGAGATGGAGACAGCAATGGCAACAACTGGAAGTGGCGCAAAAAGAAGCACACCCAAGAGAGCAATTAAATCGGTAGAAGAATTAGGGTTTACAAAATAATGCCAAAGTGTAGATTTGCAAGGATATGTAACGGATTTTCCTTGGCAAAAATTGCCATTTTCCTTTAACCCTTTGGAGTTAATACTGCTTCACCTGATGCTACAGCATCTCTTCCCCTTTGCGGATGCCGTCGTCTGCAAGTTTCTGTAGAAGGGTCAAGGGAATGGGCTGCTGTTTGCAAATTTGAAAATGGGGCGAAAAAAGGGGAAAAAAAAGAAAAAGAAAAAAGAAAACAGCGTCGTACCAGAAGGTGGAAATGAACAGTGGACTTCAAACGACTACAAACTTACATTTTTATACGTAGAGGATAAATAAATTTATTTATTTGTCAATTAATATTTTTTTTGAAACATCAATTAATAAATTTTTTGGAAACAACTAGGGACGGTTTTATCTGTCTGAAATACTTTTCTTAGCGGTGAAACATAAAGCCCTCCCTAGTTATATATTTAGAGGCATATATTTTCTGTCCATAATTGGGATAATTGTTGACAATTTTTGAGAAGAAATTAGGAACATAAAGCCTCAAATGTTATTAATAGAGACTAAATATACTTATGCCCCTAATCCATTATTAATAGTGACATATAACTTATTTTGCTTCTAGTTTGGCGTCCCTAATACTCACAAAGTTAATAGTGCGATATTCATCTAAACGGATTAACAAATAGGTAAAATTATGAATTCAATAAGACAGATCCAAAATGTTTTGTGAAGATTCGAGACTAAAAGAAAGTAGTAAAAATATGAATTCAACAAGACATACTCAAGACGGATCCAAAATGTTTTGTGAAGATCAAACAGTAAAAGAAAGTAGAAACACATTACACATACATGTCTGCAAAACGTAGTGAATCTGAGTCGCAACTCTTAAATGCTACACCTTTCCAAGCATCCTGTATCAAGAAATTTGGTTGGAGTATGTCTTTTACTCGACGGCTGTTGATTTTCCAATATAGTCATGCTTGTGAAATTTTCGAATCATTATGCTGACGAAGTGTGGTTTCTTTGAAATTTTAACAGACGCTAAATCTTTGCCTTTTAAGTATCACTAATATCAAACACGTGCGCTGCACGTAATTTGTACTCTTTTTTTTTTTAACAGAAATTTTATTTATTATTCAGGGAAGAGAAGTAGAAATGGAAAGAGGGGCCATATCACCCTCTCCCATGATCACAACAAAAGAGACAGAGAAAAACAACATAAAACCAACAAAGGAGCCACTACAACCATGAATGGCAAAACAGAGCAGACACAAAGCAACACCACATTCCACCATCCACGTAATTTGTATCTTATAATTTAGAAACTAATAATTTTTATCTATATCATGTGAAATATTGTTTTATTTCTACAATCTAAAAATTTAAGATAATTTAATCTAAATAATAATTTTTAACCGTTAGAGAGGTGAAAACAAAAAATAATTTTTTACAATATGCATGATGAATATCATTCACTATTGATTAAAAATATCAAAAAAAGAAAAATTATTTCAGTAACCTTGACAGTATGTAACCCTTTGACATTATGTAACCACATTTAAAATTAAAAAAGTGAAGAGTCACTAAAATCGGGCAATTTAGAGTATATTAGTTACTAATATTAGATTGATAATGCTATTTAATACTTTTAATCAATGAGGCACTAAGATTTAATAGTTACAACTGCAATTTAATAATATTAAATTAAGGAAAATTTTCAAGCACTTTCCGGAAGCTTTGTTAAAAACTTTCCATCTCATGTGGCGTGCACGTGTATTTCAAACTAAATCATGTGTGTTTTAAATCCACATGGCATGCATCTATGTATGCCACATGGGAGGAAAGTTTTTTAACAAAACTTCTGGGAAGTACTTGAAAGGGACTCTTAAATTTAAATTATAAGTATATAAATCTTATAAAACTAATTGTGGATTTCACAAACCGTCCCCAACCGTTGAGTTATGAAACGGCTGAGCCCCTAACCTTCTTTTTCGACCACCTAAGTCTCCAACATATAATAAATATGTACAATAGGTTTTTTTTTGGATTCCATCAATATTGCCGTTAACTTTCCATCTACACATAGCTAAAAAGGAGAGGTAAATCCTCTTTTTATTATCGTTAGAAACAACTTAATTGGAGGCCTTACCCTTTCTCACTCCAAAAAAAAAAAATTGGTGACGAAAATGGTGGTGGTACTTAGAGTAACTAGTCATAGAAAGAAAGATATTTTTCATTATTTTAGTTAAAATCTTTAGGATTTTTTCAAAGTCCTTGCGCTAATTTCCTTTTATTTCATACAACGAGGGTAAAATGGACATTTTATAAGCATATAAATGTAAAAATAGATATAAATTGCCCATAAGAGTCTTTTATGCAGATTTTTTGAAAGGTTGGGGACTTACGGCCTTAAAAAAGATTATGGACAAAATTGTTACTTTCGTTGGATATCTTTTGTGAAATTTATCCTTGATCTTTAATTAATTAATCAATTTCATTAATTCAGTTCAATTAAAATATATTAATAATTAATGAGTAAGGATAAATGAGAAATTAGAACGAATGTTTCGGGGTAAAATCGACTAAACCAAGCAAATCAAACCAAAACCAAAATGTGTGGTATAGTTTGCTTTTTCTAAAATCTCAAATGGTTATAATTATTAAAACCAACTAATTTTTCACACTCGTGCGATGCACAAGAAGAATAATTCAAAATAATTTAAATTAATATAAGAATCTGAAAAATAAGATGCCCACACATGTAAAAAAGGTTGAAAAACTTGATATCGTAATATAATATCATATATTTGTTCAAATAATATTTTATTTTAATATTTTCATATGATATAACTAATCAATTCATAAAAATCATCTACTATATACTTTGTTTGTATGCGTCAAGATCCGTGTGGTATAATGGTATCTTAGTCAGCTATCAAACCCCCTTAATAAAGAGAAGAAAATTTAGAAATAATCTGTTCAAAATCACAAAGGGGATTATTTTGATTGCTGGATTTTCATGGTTTACTGCACCGATTACCACATTTGAAACAAAAAGACAAATTATCACTACTTCTAGAAAAAGTGGAGGGAAAACTACGGTAAGATTGTACCACATGTTCCTTTTATTTAATTAATATATAGATAACTGAATTTAAAAAAAAAAGGATAATACAGAAAGCATTTACTGCACCGATTATCACATTTAGAAACAAAAAGCAAATTATCCCTACTTCTAGGAAAAGTGGAGGGAAAACTACGATAAGATTGTACCAAATGCTCATTTCATTTAATTAATTAATATATAGATAAACTGAATTTTCAAAAAAAAAAAAATCAATAAACGAAATAAATCATTTGATTTCTAATTTAGTTTACTCGGCTCTAAAATCAAAATTCCAAAGTCAAATGAAGCACTCCATGTAAATATATACAGTCACGTGGCATGAGAACGTGCAGTTATATGGGATATTGATTGTCATAATAACACTCAATTTAGTTATCTTTGGAGTAGGGACCATGACTAAATTAAACGATACCCACACCTATGAGCATATCACTCTCTTGTAATGCTATTTTGTATAGAAGAATATGTTTTTATTCTCCAAGCCAAAATTTAAACAGAATAAACGGCCACAGTGGATTTAACATAGTTTATTTTATTTTATTTTTTGAGAGATTTAACACAGAGTTAATATATACCAATAAATAGAACATATAGATCATGATAATAATTTATTCATAGAGTTTGATTCTTAAATATAGATAAAGCAAACAACACCATGCCGTAAACTAATAAAGTGGATTAACTAAGTTCTTTATTATTATTATTATTATTATTATTATTATTATTATTATTATTATTATTAGAACATATAAATCATGATAATAATTTATTCATAGAGTTTGATTCTTAAAATATAGATAAATCAAAGTCAAACAACACCATGCCAAAAACTAATAAAGTTGAGCAACTAAGTTCTTTATCATCATCGTCATCGTCGTCATCTTCATCTTCTTCTTCTTCTTCTTCTTCTTCTTCTTCTTCTTCTTCTTCTTAAATAGCACCCCTAGAACCCCTTATCCTTAGGAGAGATGCATCGAGTCATACTCATTTGGCCGCTTTAGCCATTTTTCTTCAAAATCCTTGCACGATGCAGTCCACTAGGGTTGCACAGAGTCTAGAAAAAAAGTACATACGATAAAAGTTTTTACTTAGCGCCAGTCTAATAATTAATTACAACTGAAAGCAATTATAATGGATCATAAATACGCATGTTGTACATATATAATTTGACACATTGTATTAACGTGACAGCCGCTACCAAAGTGATGTGTCAAATTATTGTTCTGTTGCGTGTGTATTTATAAATGATCATTATGGTAGAAAGTCAAAATCTATAGAGGTTAGTATTTATGACAGTTTCTTGTGAAGAAGATGAAAACTTACTTGCAAACAGCAGGAACCTTTTCTCCATAGTGGAGTAGTGTTGGTGCCACACCATTTGCACCTTCTTGCAAAATCTGCATTTGATCTTCCCCCAGGATTAGGAGTTGTAAGATTCTGGCGCATAGAATCATATGGAATGCCCATACTGCTTGGTGCGTTTGCTGCTCCCTATATTTCAAAATAAATAATAAATAAATGTTGGCTAAATTTAGATTGAAATGAAGAACATATTAAAAAATATATTGATAGTGAAGGGGGAAAATCTAGATTTTGATTTGTTTCATTAGCATTGTGTATGATTCACTTTATTTTTATTTTTGGGTGGAAGGAAGTTCACATGTATTTTAGTGAATGTACATATAGACTAGAATTTAGTTTGTTTGATGCACCAAAGTGATGACACGTGAAAATAGACAATTATTTTAAGATGGGTTAATTTCACAAATAATCTCCAATCTTTATACTTTCTATCAACTGGGTCTCTAACTTTTTCTTTTCAATGCTTTAAGTCCTCAACATTTTATTATAAATGTAATGATAAGGTCCTTTATGACATTTTTTATCCCTTACTTTTTAAATAAAAACAAAAAAAAAAGTGAAAAATTGTAAAAAATGATAAAAATAAAAATGAAAATAAGTTTTTCCTCACATACCTAGCTAGTTACTCATTCTACCCCTACGTATAACCTGACCAAAAATGATAGATACCTACAGCATTTTTTATTTTTTTTTGGAGTCCTTATTTTTCCTATCATTTTTTACCGCGAGAGAAACAAGCAAAAAAATTATAGGTATTTTTAAGAGAGAGAGAAAGAAAGAGAGGAAGAGAGAGAGTTATTGGAAAACTTAATGTATGATATTGTCATAGAGAATGCCATGATAATGTTTTGCCAATTGTCATATTACCCTATGATGACTATAACCATGCGTCGATGATGTTCTAATTATATAACCAAAATTGGTGAAGGAAAAGCATAATTGCTGAACGAAAACCATATAACCTAAATTGGCCCAAAATAAATGTCCCAGAATCTCAGATTATTACAATTTCCCATAAATAAACAATTCCAGATAATTAAGCAAAATCCTCCCAAGCTCCACTTGGAAACAATTAGAACTCCAAAATCCAGCTTCTAGCCTTAAAACTTCCTTCCCTGATTCGGTTTTGTACGATATATATTAATATAATATGTGGTCACCTTAAAAGAAACCCCAAAACTTTCTGGGCTTGAATTTTATAGAGCAAGGAACCTATAAAAAAATACAAAATGTTTATTATCATAGAATCTCCACTTCAATCAACGCTACTTCACCACTCTACAATCCAACAGATTTCTGTAGTTTCTGAACCTGGTTCAGGAATATCCAGGTCATCTACACAAGAAAAACAGAAAATCATATAATCAGAAACTAGAAATTCAATAAAAAACTGCAAATGCTAAGGTGATCACAAGTATTGTTCTCTATAGGAGATTACCATGACATGAGGGGCGATTCTAACGCAATATACTGGAAATCCAGTGTAGAATCTGAAGGGCCCTCCTGACTTGAGTGTTTTCATAGCACAATCTAAAGAGCTAGTGTAAGGATATTTTCCTTGAGCATCTGGCTGCATTTTCTGTATTTGGGTTTTCACATAATCGAACGGTAAACTGCAAGCTGCAGCGAAGAATCCAGATACTGAACTGGCACCTGAAATTAAATAAAACAGATTTGATTTAAACAAAGCCAAAACTACCTTACTAGATAAATATCAGTTTATATATAATCTCTGAGCTATCTAAAGGAAGAAATATAAACTTTTCACAAACAAAACATATACTGATATCCTAAAACTAGCTTACAGGAAAATAAAATGAAAGAGGATACACAACTTAACCATAGTTGTTGGTAACAAAAATCAAAAGGCACAACTAGTCACAGCATGTTAACGTGTCTTAACTACTCAAGTCATGCAAATTCAGAACCAAAAATTTCTTTTAAAAGATTTTATGCTCCTCTGTGGCATCAAGATCCACTGTAAAGCTAAAGAACACAGAATATTGTAGAAACATGAATACCATGTGATTCGATAGTATGAGTACACAGAAACATCAGATAATGATTTGCACACTAATTTAAATCTAAGAAATTTAACCAACTTCAATTGTGTATAATGAAGAATAAACAAAGAAATCAGAGTAAAAGTAAAAGAGCCAGGTCCCTAAAGCTGGATCAGAGTGTCATACCTAGCACAGTAGCAGCCTCACCAAAACCCATAGAGTCCCTAAAGAACTCCACACTTTGATCATAAGAGGCAAGCATTCCCGAGTTCAGTGCCATGGCCCTCACCACGGTAGGGCCGGCACCTTTCCACAGTGCCAAAACCCCCTCATCAGCAATGATACGATATAGGGCATTGAATGCATTTGTGTAATTCCGCCGCTGGGCTGCTGGTAAGGTTGCATCAGCTTGCATGCGTATCAGTGCCAAATCTGCAGGACTGCCAACTGTTGCTCCAATTGCTCCAGCAGTCAAACCACACAAAGCCTTCTGGTAAAGCGGAAGGGGCTTCCCATCATTGGCCTTAATTGCTTTGCTCGTCAAAATTCTATTACAGGGTAGACAAGTGTATTCAAATTACATTGTCTATACAAGAGTTCTCATATTGCCCCACTTACACACGCACAGAGTTAAAAAATACCCAGTGCTTGTTACAAAGGGTACCTAACATGGAGTGAGGCTCTTGCCTCTTGTGTGTGTTCAGTTCAAATGACCAATGTCCTTTTACAAAGTATTTTGCATTGTTTTATAACAACAATAATCATTCCATAGTAGTTGCTTTAATAAAAAGTTAAGCTCCCTAATTAGCATATGTTTTCCATCTTTGTCCAGGGCAAGGGCTCACTGTCCTCAATTTTCTTTATCATGATACGGAATGAAGTGGTGGACGGAACATATGAAATAAAGAATCTTTCTTCACATTTATTTCGAAATAAATATGTTTATATGTTTCTTGTTTTCCATGCAGTATACCAGGAAGGTTTAAAAAAAAAAAAAAAGGAAAAGAATCTTGTATATATCTTCCAAAATGATTTCTCTCATATAACTGAAAATTTTCATGGGAATAATTCTACGTTAATTGAATGATTACTCGCCTAAATGTTCCAAGACGAGCAGTGGTATATGTAGCTTGTCTAAGAAGCCCAGCTGACATACCCTGCACAAAAAAATTATAGCTTTGAGATAAAGAATTATGATGGAAATGTACAGTAGCAAACGTGCAAATAAGAACATTGAAATGGCGCACATCAAGCTCAAAAGCAATATTGAATTTGATCTACTTTCAGATGCGCAAGGAATGTGGACTGGGCAAGTATTTGCACTAGCTGCAGCAACGAACGCACATATTAAATTTTTAAGCTCACAATTCTCTCTGACTGACAATTTTACAAGGAATTAACTATTAAAGTTAAAACAAATATTAATACTATGCATAAGATGTCCATTAACTTTAAAGGCTCAGCTTCTAATTTTAATTCTTTCATTATGTAGCGACTAGCATAAAATGTTTTAGAACTCATTATACTAGTGAAGGACAATTAGCCAGCTTAGATATATTTTTAAAATAGTAGTACTCAGAAGAAAACATTACTCCAGCAAATTCTGCAATGGAAGGTCATTTTCTAGTGTCTTCAGTAGCAAAAACAGTAAAACATGAATCACTAGGAAACACGGAAACATATTAGAGACAAAATGGGTTTGAGCAACACCAGAAGCCAGAAAGAAGGTTTGACAATATGCAGAATCAATATCATACAGAAAGTGGTGCGTTAACAAACAACTCAGGAACACTAAAGGTAGATGATCACTAGTAACATCCATTTGACACAGTTTAGTTTTTTATGGTAAACATATTCAAGCAACTTTTTCGTTTGGCTAAATACTAGAATTTTTACTGTCCATAAAGTAATTCAGTTAGACTGCAAAAATCTCACTCACCCTAGGTACAAATAAAATACCGTATTTAGCCAACATTTACCACATTTCAAGATACAGGATTGCAGTTAACTTTACAATCTATCTACCAAATAATAAAGGCCAGAAGACAGGAAGGAAACAATGACAAAACACTATAAGCGTATTGGCAATACTAGAAAACTGATTAATATTCCTTCGTGACATACAACGTTAGAACATTATAACTAGACCAAACGTATTGGCACCTAACAATCCCCAAAAGTTTTAGGCACGTCAGCACAAATGAAATAAACAACTTTAAAATCCAATCTAATTTATGATTCACCTTTTAGCAAAAGTATAAGACTAAGATGGTAAAATGAATTCACAGAGCCTAATATTTATTTGATTGTGAGTATCGTTGAGATTCAGGAAAGCAAGGGAGAAAAGGAACGATAATCAGAATTATAGTTCAAGATAGGCAAAAACAAACCTTGTAAAATTCACCAACACCCTCATTTTTAAGCATGTTCTTTGCCACAACAGCAGCCGATCCCTGGCCCAATTGTATTCTGACCTGAAATTTAGAATGAGTCTCAAATGATATATCAAAAGTATATAACCTTTCAACTTTAATAGGGTTAGATTGGAACAAGTGTTTCCTCATAAGACACATCAACACCGTGACTCCTTAATAGAAAAAACTGAAGATTGTTCACCATCTCTCAGGATCCAGGATCTATGTTTTGATCCCATATGCCAAAGTTTCGAACTTGGGAAAAAGGAAAGATAAAATGATCCAGAAACTACATTAAAATTATTAAAATCATCAACAAAAACGTCAATGTGATAAATTCAATAACAACCCACCCGATCCTAGATCTAAAACCAGGACGAGAACCCATTATTCATGAAGCCAAAAAAGCTTCACCACAAATACAAGCAACCCAAGTGATCCGTTAACGTATAGACATGAAAAAATTAATTACCTTGATCATGTCGATAGGCTGGATGACACACGTAGCAAGCATACCAGAAGAACCTCCATTGACGAAGGGCTTGATGGTCGGCCACACTCCTGTGGGTTTCGGTTTCTCCTCCCCCATTCTCTCTGTGTTCCGTTCCTTGTCTCTAGATTCGTAACTTGAGGAGGAGAGTCCAAGAGAGTTTCTGTTTGCTGTAAAACACGAGGCTTTGGTTTGGTCGAAACGGAACTCGAAACAGAGACTTTTATAGCACAGCCCCGCCCGACCCAGCTCTAAAAGTTAGTTAGTAGAGAAATGTGTAAATACATTCAAAACCCTCTTCCTAATCATATTTATTTATTTATTTCTTTCTTTCTTTATATGCGTGCAACCACTCACAGTAATATTACTGTTATTAATTTAGTTTTACACTCCACACACTTTCCGATTCTAGTCACTTCATATAGTAGAATTTAATGGACGGTAAAATTTGAAGATTGACAAGAATATTGAGGAAGTCTGAATGAAAAGAAGTTGATTATAAAATGAGAATATAATGAGAGATAATGATATGTTAATAATACATTTTTCTTTTCTTTTTTTTTCATTTAATATACTATTTCCTTGCTATTGGTAATTAGTTAATTTCATAATAAATAAAAATATAGTTGACTTGTTTTGGCAAGAAGCAACAGAAATGGAATGGATGCTTGAAGAAAGGAACCAAAAGACTTTCCCTTTCTACGTGATTCTGTTTGGGCCCCCACAAGCCCACCAAACAGCTTGCATCCAATGGCCGATTCCGATGTTTCCTTGTCGTCAATTGAAGGTTTGACGTAATAGAAAAAGACTTGGGGTTGTGTTATTTGAATAAAAATAAATACAAAAAATTTAACAAAATTGGTACATTGTATAATTTTGTTTTTTAACACATCACATCATTTTTATATAAACACTTATCACATAACTCGCATGTCAATTTTATCACATTTTTTGTTCTTCTTTTTGCCCAACTAGAATTTTTCAAAAAAATGTGTTTCCAGGGGTAAGGGACAGAGAGTATTTGTCGTTACAAAGAGTACGAAGAGTTCCTTACGGACAGTTCGATCCGCAAAACCGTGGCTAGCATTAGTAGACGAATTTGTCCCTGTGAACACCATCAATTTGCATAATGCGCCCGCTTCCCTTTAAAGTTGTCAAGACCAGTTAATATAAATAAACGTGTGTTAGAAATGTAAATTTTCATTTTATATACATAAGACTATTTTTTTTCAAATGTTTCAGAGGGTAAAAAAAAATTGAGTTCTGTACATAAAAACTACTTTTTGTAATAGGATTTTGAAAAATACCCTTTAATTGAAAAGTAATTATAAAATGGTTATACTATATTCTCTTGTCGAATCACTCGCTCGATTACTTGCTATTAAATAACTATTTAATAGATTGGCAAAAATACTCTTATATTTGATTGAAATACATTGACAAAAAGACACATACACCCCTACCAAGTCACTAAACAAGTAACTCAATAATGAAGAGTAGCATTATCTATTGTAAAACTACTCTAAACTAATTTTAATTAAAATTTAATTCTTTGTTCATCTTATTATTATTATTTATAAAATAATAATAATTAAAGTAGTAATTTTTTCAGCCGCCACCACCGCTCTCAAGTCCGGGCTGTCGGCAATCACTGCCACGACATAGTAACAAAATATTACCATTCGAAAAACAAAAATGTTATCATTCTAAGAGCAAATGTCACCATCTGAAAAATAGTAACAAATACAATCCGGACATGTTAACAAAAAGTCTTAAGAAAAAAAAATCAATCAACATTGGGTAACATTACGGGTAAATGGTAACAACAAAAAGTTTAAAAGAAAAACAAGAAGAACAAAGGGAGATTGGTAACATAGAAAAAGTAGAAAACTCAATTGAAAAACAAAGTAAAAAACTCAGTCAAAAAATGGTAACAATGTCGGGAAATGGTAACATACCGGAAGATACTAAAACATCAAAGATTAAACTTGTAATTGAAATTAAAAAAATAAAAATAAAAATAAAAAAGAAAAAAAACGGAAACTGCACATCACGTGAGCCTTGGAAAGGTTCAAAGAAACATTGGCCAGCAACCTCCCCCTTCAATTCAATTCAAGTCAATGTTTCTTCTACCGGAAAATAGTGTGAACTAGATGGTTATGACAGCGGTTGCGGTAGTGGCGGTGGCTAGGGTTTGAAAAATGATGATGAGAAATGAATGAATGAATGTGACTGGTTTAGTGGAAGATATATATATATATATATATATATATATAATTAATGTAGAGAGTCGATAATAATAATAATTTATTATTATTTTTTTGATAAATAATTACTATTTATTATAATTTAATTATTATTAAAAAATCATAAAAATAAATAAAAATGGGGTATGTTTATAATGTACAGAAGTATAAATGCAATTACTTTTGATTAGATGTGTAAAATTAAATGTCTTGTTTAAAAGAGGGTAAAGCCTCTAATTATCTCAAAAAAAAATTATGTCAACATGGGTAGGCCAAGGCCTAGTGATAAGTGTATTTTATATGAAATTTACATCTCTTAACTTATTCAATTTTATATGTCATTGAGCATATTTCTATCTAATTTGTGTAAATATGGTTCATATATGTGAAAAGCTCAAATTGGGGTGATATTAAGGGAAAATGATGATTTTTGCACCAAATTGGAGCTTTACATTCAAGATATAGTATCAAGTTGTTATGGCTCGAGAGTTTCGGCATAGGAAGATCAATGTCAACAAATTCAAGGACTAGATGTCACTTTGGGAGAACTTAAAAGAGACTATTTATGTCGTATTTGAAGAGTTTGAGGACCTTTGTAAAGCATTCGAGAAGTTTTAGACTTGTATAAATGAATAAAAATGTTGAAAAGGACCATTGCTGAAAGAAAAAATCAAATCAGGAACTGAATCGCACATGCTAAATTAGGCCGCGGGTAGGGTGCGGTTTGCTTGCTGCCTTAACCTGCGGGAGACAAATTTTTCTGTTGCCCGCGGGTAGGGCGCGGCAAGCATTCCGCGACCACCCGCGGCCCACGGCAGAAAGTGTTTTGACGCGTTTTTGGCCCATTCTTGATACAATTAAGTTCTAACACTTCTACAACTATAAATTGACGGGAAATAACATAAGAACAAGAGGAAGAGACGTCAAAAGAAAGAAAAAAAGAGCCAAGAGAAAGAAAAGACATCGCAAGGAGAAAAAGAAACATGTGGAATATATCGTGAATTCGTCTCCTTCGAGTTTTGAATTCCAATATTTATTGTTGTTTTCTTTTCCTTAACATGATAGGCTAATTGTTTTGTGCTAGAATTCATGATGAAACCTCGTTTTTCATGATTAATTTATAGTATTCATTCTTGCTATTGTTCTTGTTTATTGGGTTGATTGTTCATTATTCCCTTATTCCAATTTGATGTTTGATCACTATTAGATTGAGTTTTGTAATTCATGTTGTTTTTGAGAGATTCTTCGTGAATTTTACACATGGTAGTGAACAACATAGGGTCCTATAATAGCTAGAGATACTATTATGCCCTTTGAAATCGTTACATAATAATCAAAGAGAATGAATGCATGCCTTATGTTCGAAGGTTAATTAGAGATAATTGGTCTCACAAATAGGTATTGGATGACCATCGAGAGATGCTTTCGAATAAATTAGGATTATTGATTTTTAACCCTAGACAAGAATGTGTAAGGGTAAGTGCTGAGGATTGATTGTGGAAACAGTGGTGGATTCGAGAATCCTAGTACTTTTGTGTAGTCATATTTGTGAATAATTTTATTTATTTTATTATCTAGCTTTTATTTTTCGTTTAAAATTACTTATCAAATATTATTGTGTGTTTTTATTTGAAGTTGAGATCAATCGAAGTGAAATTTAGTAGATTCAGTCCTCATGGGTTCAACACTCTATTCACTACTATATTACTTGTTAACGATTCGTCTACTTGCGGGATTAAATCGACAACAAGTTTTTGGCGCCGTTGCTGGGGATTGAATTTTCTGTTTTTTTTTTTTTTTTTTTTTTTTTTTTTTTTTTTTTTTGCTTTAGTTGATTTTAGCTTAATTTTTATTTTTATTATTATTTTTTTCTTATTTTTTTTCCAGTTGATCCACTTCTTGTTCTTTGTTTTATTTCTGTCAGGGAAAGAGGAATAAGTAGAGGATCAATAAAATGGCATGGTGTCAACAGTATGAGATGTGGCCAGGCATAAGTTCACATCAAAAAAGTTATGGGGATGCATGAGATAGATCTTAAATTATTGGTGCTCGCAAAGATTGATTTACTTTCTAAACAATTTGAATCAATGAAGCATTCCCGGTCAGCTAATATGGTGCACCACCCTACTTCTGGATGTGCTACATGTGGGGCAATGCATCCATCATCTGACTACCCATTACTATCTGCTGAGCTATCATTCACAGAACAAGCAGCATATGCTCAGAACTTTAACTGTCAACAGAACAACCTATATTCTCAAACATACAACCCAGAGTGGAGACAACATCCCAACTTCTCTTATGGTAACAACAACAATGTTCAAAATCCACAGTATCAGCAAAAATTATATGAGAAATCCACAGTATCAGCAAAAATTATATGAGAAGAAGGCAGGATGGAAGGAAGCAGTTGCTAAGCTGCAAGAGTAACAAGAAAAAACTGCAAGATCAATGAAAAATATTGAGAATCAGATTGGGCAACTTGCAAAGTTCTTGACAGATAGACAGCAAGGGACTTGGCCTAGCAATACGGAGGTGAATCCTAAGGAACAGATGAATGCTATTACTACAAGAAGTGGGGTGCAATTACCTGAAATTCATGTTAAGAGACCAGGAAAAGAAGAAAAATCTGAGGAAACTCAAAGAAAAAAAGAAGACCAATCTGATGAACATGCAGTTGAGGCAGAACAAGTAAAGGAGTCTCAACCGCCTGGCAAGCCTTATGTGTCTCCTATCTCTTTCCCACAGAGGTTGCGTAAGCATAACTTGGACAAGCAATTTGAGAAATTCTTAGAAAGAAATAACAAACTATCTGTGGAAAAAGATCAAGATGAGGGGGAGAACAAGATTTCAATTGATGAACATAAAGAAGTGATGAACAACACAATTGAAGTCATCAACGAGACCCCTTACAAATTTGATTGTTCAATTGATTTCGTCATTGGATCTGATGAGTTGGTTGAAGTCTACATACTTGAATTCAATTCAGATGGTCAAAGCAAGTCATATGACTTTGAGGAGGGCAACATAAAAATCTGGAGCTTGAACAACAATAGATTCAAAGACAACTTTGGCATGCTTGGCAAGTTGTCAAGAGCATCATTTAAAGTTTCTTGAAGTGAATGGCTACACAGTCAAGCTAATAACTATAAATAAGCGCTTAATGGGAGGCAACACATTCTCTATCCTTGTCTTTTCTTTGAATTTAATTTGTGCACTGCATTTAGATTCTAGGATTGCATTAGTTTTAGGCACGTTTATTTCTAATTTTATGTTTATTTATTTTTACATATCATTAGTCGTAATTCTGGCACAATTTTAACCCTTGTGAGAAGACTCATTACTTTAATGGAATTATTTTATGCATGGGTCGTGAAAAAAAAAGGAAGAAGAAAAGAGAGGGCACAAGAGCATCAAAGAGGTAATGGATATGCTAGCATGCCTTCTGCAGCCACATACACCCCCATCTCGTCCTGAAATGTGATCTTTAATCAAGGCAGACATTGGCCCATTCGTGCTTTATCGGGTAATATCTTTCTTTTGCCTTTCTTTACATTGGGACACTGTAAACTTTTAAGTTTGGGGGAGGTTTAACTTAAGTTGAAGGTTGATGCTTGTGATATTAACTGTTGAATGTAACCATATTCACTTAAGTAGTTGTTGTTTTTGTTTGTTTAGGGTATTTTTGGTTCATTTGAATTTTTATTCTTTTATTGTTAATCTGATTAGAGAAAAAAACATTTAACAAAAATAAAAATAAGCAGAGAAAAATTGTGAATTTTTTTTTTAGTTTTATCATTTTTCCTTGCTGACTGGTTTGATTGAAATTATTTGGAACTTGTGTTGTTTATGATTTCTGATGGGACATTGCTACATAAATTAAAATTTAGTGAGAATGGCATGTCTACGCTTGACTTGTTCTTTATTTGGTATAAGTCACCATAATCTACGTTTTGGTTGGGTGAATGGTTTAGATATTAATCAAATTGAAGAACTAGAAAACCTTACCCTATCATTATTCTTAGTTGCAAATCCTATTAAAGTCTAAGGTTGGAGGAGGTTGAGCCTTGAAAATACTAGCAAGGTTGGTGTAGATTCCGAGCATGTTAAAAAATTTGTGTGGAGTGTTTCCGGCTAACCAATAGAAGCTAAGCAATGACCAAATGCTGGTGATCTCATCCCTATTTTAAGTCTTGCATAGAATAGGTTCCAAAAAAAAAAAAAAGGAAGAAAAAGATGCCTTCGATGTGTCTTTACCACTCTTCGAAGCCTGTGTGACTCGAGCAATTAAGGCCTTAAGGGTCTTTCAAACCTGGTACCATGGGTCAACTGAACCGGGAGTCATCGGCCCAAAGCCCTCTAAAGGGTCATATAGAAAGCCCAGTGAAGAAATGGATTGCACATAAGACATATGAGGCTATTGACAAAGGGAAAAAAAAAAAGAAATCTCAATACAAAAACCAGAAAATGATTCTGGCTTTTAGAAAAAAGGAAAAAGAGAAATGTTTTGAAAAAAAAAGAATGAAGTGGAAGAATAATAAAGGCAAGACTATACTTCAATTTTGGTGATATAGATTGCTAGTAGGTTTGACTGCCTGGTGGATGTTGAGAAAGTTGGGGCCCCCAAAAATTGAGAGAATCCTCATTAACTAAGCTAGTGTTTTATGGTAAGATCTAAACGGAATTAGTACTTCATTGAGAGGTGAGAGATTTAAAACCTATAGCATATACCCTCATTGAAAAAAAAAAAAAAGAGAATTGAGAAAAAGAAGAAAATAAGTTTGGGAGATGTGTGCCTCTCACGAGAGGGTGAAAAGATATTTGACTATTGTGGTTTGGGATTGCCAACTAGAGATGTATGATTGTGGATGTGATTGTGCCTATTCTTTTGTAAAGCGTTGGATGAGTTCACTGTTGCTGGCAATGTTCTGTGACAGTCATAGATGGCATAGGTTTGGATGTTGGCAAGTCTTTTATTTTTTGTTATGTGTTGAATTTTATTTTGTGTTGTTTAATGTGATTGGGTAAATTTCTTGCTCGAGACGATCAAGGGATAAGTTTGGGGGAGTTTGATAAGTGTATTTTATATGCAATTTACTTCTCTTAACTTATTCAATTTTATATGTCATTGAGCATATTTCTGCCTAATTTATGTGACTACGGTTCATATATGTGAAAAGCTCAAATTGTGGTGATATTAAGGGAAAAAGGATGATTTTTGCACTAAATTGGAGCTTTACATTTAAGATGTAGCATCAAGTTGTTATGGCTCGAGAGTTTCGGCGTAAGAAGATAAATGTCAACAAGTTTGAGGACTAGATTGCACTTTGAGAGAAGTTAAAAGAGACTATTTATGTCGTATTTGAAGAGTTTGAGGACCTTTGTGAAGCATTCGAGAAGTTTTCGACTTGTATAAATGAAGAAAAATGCTGAAAAGGACTATTGCTGAAAGAAAAAGTCAAATCAGGGACTGAATCGCATATGCTGAATTAGGCCGCGGGTAGGGTGTGGTTTGCTTGCCGCATTAACCCGCGGGAGACAAATTTTTCTGTTGGCCACGGGTAGGGCACGGCAAGCATTCCACGGCCACCTGCGGCGGAAAGTGTTTTGGCGCGTTTTTGGCCCGTTCTTGATACAATTAAGGGTTATAACGCTTCTACAACTATAAATTGACGGGAAATAACACAAGAACAAGAGGAGGAGATGTCAAAAGGAAGAAGAAAAGAGCCAAGAGAAGGAAGAGACGTCGCAAGGAGGAAAAGAAACATGTGGAATATATAGTGAATTCGTCTCCTTCGGGTTTTGAATTCCCATATTTATTGTTGTTTTCTTTTCCTTAACATGATAAGCTAATTGTTTTGTGCTAGGGTTCATGATGAAACCTCGTTTTTCATGATTAATTTATAGTATTCATTATTGCTATTGTTCTTGTTTATTGGGTTGATTGTTCATTATTCCCTATTCCAATTTGATGTTTGCTCACCATTTGATTGAGTTTTGAGATTCATGCTGTTTTCGAGAGATTCTTCGTGAATTTTGCACATGGTAATGAACAACATAGGGTCCTATAATAGCTAGAGATACTATTATACTCTATGAAATCGTTACATAATAATCAAAGAGAATGAATGCATGACTTATGTTCGAAGGTTAATTAGAGATAATTGGTCTCGCATATAGGTATAGATTTTATGACCATCGAGAGGGGCTTTCGAATAAATTAGGATTATTGATTTTTAACCCTAGACAAGAATGTGTGAGGGCGAGTACTGAGGATTGATTGTGGAAACGGTGGTGGATTCGGGAATGCTAGTACTTTTGTGTAGTCATATTGTGAATAATTTTATTTATTTTATTATCTATCTTTTATTTTTCCTTTAAAATTACTTATCAAATATTATTCTATGTTTTTATTTAAAGTTGAGATCAATCGAAGTGAAATTAGTATATTCAGTCCTCGTGGGTTCGACACTCTATTCACTACTATATTACTTGTTAACGATCCGTACACTTGCGGGATTAAATCGACAACACCTAGTAAAACCCACTAGGGCTGGGCATCTGACTCAGAAAACCGTCAAAACCAACTCAACCAACCAAAATGGGTCGGGTTGGGTTGAGTCAGGTCAAGCTTGAGTGGGGTTAGACTCGCTTAACCAGACCCAGTAACCCGAGTTTGGTTTGACCTGGTTTGATAAATATATATTTTTCGTGTCAAAAGAAATCATGTTGGTTTTTTGATACTTTATCTCCCAGCTGGAATGACTTGACCATTCATAATCCCTAGACTCTGTCTCTCAACGCTCAAGTTCTCAACTCTCAAGAACCTTAACCTTCAAATTCAAATCCTCTCCACAGCTCCACCGCTGCTGCTTCCACAGTCGCTGCTGGTTCCACCACGCTGCTAATCCTGGAGTGGATGCGATGGTGTAGATGCAGGCCGTGCCATCGTCCCGACTCAACCGACCAAAATGGGCCTGGTTGGGTTGAGTCAGGTCAAGCTTGAGTGGGGTTAGACTCGCTTAACCCGACCCAGTAACCCGAGTTGGGTTTGACCTGGTTAGATAAATATATTTTTTTCTTGTCAAAAGAAATCATGTTGATTTTTTTATTCTTTATCTCCCAATTGGAATGACTTGACCATTCATAATCCCTAGACTCTGTCTCTCAACGCTCAAGTTCTCAACTCTCAAGAACCTTAACCCTCAAATTCAAATCCCCTCCGCAGCTCCACCGCCGCTTCTTCCGCCGTTGCTGCTGGTGCCGCAACGCTGCTACTCCTGGAGTGGATGCAGTGGTGTAGATGCAGGCCGTGCCACCGTCCCAGGCACGACAATCTGTGTGGCAGACTGCTGGGCACTGGAGATGACGGGTCCTACGCCAGTGGTGGTCACGGTTGAAGAATTTCGAGCAATAAAATTAGATAAACCCTTACAATCGACGGCCAAGGTGGAAGAATTTTGAGTAGAAAGTATGGAGTGGCACAATGGAAGGCCACTGACTGTGATAAGTATTGCACGGAGTTTTGTAACAAGCTATGTTATTTGCGTAACAAGTCTTATTATTTGTGTGACAAGATATGTTATGTGTGTAACAATATATGTTGTTAAACAACCTGTGTTATTTGGGTAACAAATTATGTTTTCTATGTAACAACTTATGTTATTTGTTTAACAAGTTATGTTATTTGTATTACAACCTGTATTAAAATAGTATAACATCATTTATTATATGAATTGAAACGTGAAATAATTGATATTATATGAATTTAAAAAGAAAAAATGATTAAAAAGAAAAGAGAGAAAAAAAAAGAAAAAAAAGGAAATAAGAAAATAAAAAAAAAAGCGTAAAAAGAAAAATTAAAAAAAAAAGTTAAAAAATTCTAGTTGGTGGGATCGTTGGAATCTAACTAGCAGGAATTCGGCCAGCCAATCGCCGGCGGCTGGCGGGATACCTTGTTACTTGTGTAACAACCTAAGTAGGATTTTCTAAAGTTAGAGCATTCACATTGGTAGTGTTAAAGTAGGTTGTTAGTAGAGTTGTTAGTTAACAACTCAAAAAACAACCTACATTGGTGGTGTTAAAGTGGTTGCCAAAAGCATTTAATTTAAGAATTTGTTAGTTTTATTGTTAAAGTTAACAACAAACTTAACACTTTATGTGATATTATTTATTCTTTTTTATTTTAATTAAATTGGGATTGCCTCACAATGTAACTATTGAATTGATAATTAACTTTAACATAGAATCACCAATGTGACACAAATTAATAGTTAAATTTAACTTACTTAGGTGTCATTTAACAATCACTAAAAACTTTATTTTTTGCTTATATGGATAGTTAAATCTAACAACACCAATGTGGATGCTCTTAGGCAGATAAATGTGAAAATACCTCATTAAATTTTCCTTTTGGTTAAACAGGCCAGTCTTGTTGTCTCGGCTCAAACACAAGAAATTACGTGGCCCAAATTGATCTCTCGTTCACAATTCATCTTTAATTTCTACCATTGAGAGTGAATAATACTATTTATCTAAATTGGATATTGATCTTCAGTTTAGTTATCATTTATTTATTGGCTAATGAATAAATCAATGTTTACATTTATTTATACATCTCCACTTCCAATATAGTAATGCCACATGAACTAGAGACCGTTATCCAGTCTAGATAAATAGCATTATTGATTGAGAATTAAAATCATCTCACTCTCTCGCTCTCCCTCGATCTCTCCCACATCAAACTTTCAAGTTGGAATTTTCTTTTCGGCGGGCAGCCTAAACTTACAACGACAACCAACAATAAATAGGTTAAGTGAAGTGGAAGCCTGAAACTCTCTCTCTCTCTCCCCTTTGATCGTCACTCAACATCTCCTCTCTCCAGGTAACGACTCGAAGTCGATTATGTACAGCTCATATTTGGGTTTATTTATAGTTGAAATGGGTTGTTTGATATGTAAATTGTAAACGCCTAATTTTGTGTTGAAAACTTGAAATTAGTTATATCCTTGAATTTAGTAAAGCTGATTATTTATTCTTTTTGAATTTACTAAAGCTAATTATCTAGTAAAGCCGTAAGGTTATTTAGTAAAGCGTGAATTCTTAAAATTTCTAACTTTACTGAATTCTTAAAATTTCTAACCCGCAGTTAATTATTAAAAAAAGAAAAAAAAATTGATCGCACTGGCCACAAATCCTAGTTACGCCACTATATATATGTGTGTCATTTAGCAATAATTCAAATTCACTTTATTACTTATATGGCTAATTAAATTTA
>CAVNYN010207962.1:0-21196 GCA_963692815.1 Nyctanthes arbor-tristis | reverse complement strand
GTTCACCCACCCACCGGTGGGTGAACTTAAACCGCCCCCCGCCTACATGGGGGGCGGTGATTGGTCCTCCCACAGGCTGGCAGACCCACATGAAGATACGATAGTTTGAATGAGTTATCATAATAAAATTGCATCAACCTAGCCGAGAACAAGTAATAGGCGGTATTGTTGCAACCTGAGAAACTAAACCAACAAGTAAACCAAGCAGCCAAAAATAAGAATGACATAGCAAAAGACTTCATTAATTCTCAACCGTCTTCCATCCTTTCCATCCCAAGAGACGGCCATTCTTAACAACGCTATTCACCAATGGGATTAAGATGCCTTGTTCAGCAGTAACCACTTTTACAACTCAGAATTTGAAATCCAAAATGAAAGTTATTCTTCCACCATTAACTTCCCACACAGCCCCATTATTTTTCAATGCAAACGGCATATATCACTTTTACAGATTTCATATAGAGGCCAATGAAGCCCCTGTTTTGCACACAAAACTCTATCTTTGAACAACCAAGATGTAATTTTAAGTAGATTAAAGCCCAAATATTTGGCAAGTATACACCTAGTAAGAGAAATAAAATTGAAGCCCAAACATAAATCTAACTCTCTAATTACACATTGACTCAACCACCTAAAGAACACTTAACATCAAAAGCCATAATGAAGTAAATTCACTAATTGAAGATGCAATTAATCAGAGGAAAAAAAAAAAGCCTAATTCAATTATGGAAGACAAACAATGTGTCACATAAAAAAATTAATCTTTACACTTAAAACAAATTAAGGAAAAAAGAAAAAAATTCAAAACATTTCAATGTACATAAAAACTAATTATAAGTTCAATAGAAAAATCAGCAAACCTGACAGCATTGAAATCGCATTATTATACATTTACACCATCAAATCAGCAAAATTCAAATGTGACGGAAAAAATAAAAAATGAGCTCCTTATATGCACTTTGCTTTCTTGTCCAGCAAAGAAATCACAGAAAAAAAAAAAGGAAACAATTAAAAAGATTGATTAAAGAGAAATTAGGTCAATAAAAGAAGAAAAAAAAAAGACCGGAAATTTACCTGTTCCAGAAGCGCCGAGCTTGCCCCATGACGGAATTAGGTCTTCTCCGCTGTCGTCTTTGGAGCCGTGTTCTTGTTGCGAGAGCGATGGATTTTGGGAGCCTGTACTCCGGATCAAAATGAGGACGCCAGCCGGTGTCCTTTGTCGGTGTCGAGCGGCGTCGTCGGCCGTCTGGCGTGGAGATTTGGTGGTGGGTGTCGGGGCGAGAGTACCTCAGAGAGAGAGAGAGAGAGAGAGAGAGAGGGAGAGAGGAGGTGGGGTGGTTCGTGGGTTCTAAAATTGGGTTGGGGCTAGATGTTACTGAATCAAGTTTATAGGTGGGGCCCGATTAAAAAGGCGAGGGAAAATTGGCTTGCCAACTTGGCGTGGGGTCCATTGTCGTCCTTGGCTCGCCAACTCATTTTTTGAGATCCATAAGGAAAACATGAGTTTTTTATAGAAAAACTGATAAAAATGGAACCTTTGTCTTCAAAAATTTTTCAACAATGGTTAACAATTCCTTTTTTGTTATTCCACTGTTGTAATTAATGTCATCTTGTTGTACAAAAGCGAAAATACAAATCCAAACAAGCACTGATCATTTTTTTTTGTAACGAGGTCGCCGATGTTAATATCAGAGTATAGACAATATTAAAGAGAATATGAAAACTTGAGATCCTCCTTGTCATTATTAGTATTAGTATATTGATTGATTGATTGATTGATTTTAGGGTATGTGGGGCATGTTTTGTGATGTTCCGACCTACTTGATTATTTCCACTTACATTAATCAAGGTAAGTTAGATAGTTAGTTAGGGTTAGATACTAACTTAGAGTAGATGTTTAATAACTAATAACTAAAGAAATATAAAAGTAGTAAATAAAGTATAAAAAAAGAAAAAAAATCAGCAAAGTAAAATCAGCATTTGATAAAGATTACAGCTGCGGTCAAGCGGTGGAACCAAATTCAGCCAAATTAAGATTTTAAAGGGTCCATTTAAAGACATAACAAGTCAAATACTCGTTCACGCTAGACCTAAAGCTTATTAGACATGGGAAGCACGTGCAAGAGAGGATAAACAGAGTAATATCTGAATTAAGAAGAAGGACAGCAGGGTAAGTAACCAAGGAGGAAATCAGCCAAGAAAACAGCCCAGAAAAGAGAAGGACCAGCTTTGGAGAGAAGCAAGGTAAACAGAGAGTTATATTAACTTGAAGTTCCTCCAAGTTCAGCCATCAAAATTGGATAAAAATCTATCTAAAAATCTGGAAACAGAGTGATAAACAAGAAGATAGGAAAATCTGATTTAGTGAATCTATATCTAGTTTCTTTCCCGTTTGAAATCTTGCTATAGATGGAATGTTTGACAATTAGTTTGTTGAGCTTCCAGAAGACAAGAGGCAATGAAAATGGTTATAGAACTTATGGAAGATAGGTAACGCAAGGGGCGGAGTGCATACGAAATTATGAGTCACTTTACAAGTATTGAATTAAAGGGCAATGCTAGTGAGGAAATTTGATGCTTATTACCCTGCATTCTACCTGTGATGGCTAATTTTATTGAAAAAGAGCAAAGTATTTAAAGGGTATATTGGTGCAAAGATAAGCTAGAGAGTGGCCTACAACTGAGTAGAGGACATACTTTTTTTAAGTTGACTAGTATAGATATCACCAGTACACTAAGCAAGAAACTTAAATACATAAGAAGATTAGCTATCTTATCTTTCATATAGAACCTAATTTAGATGCCTTTACTTAAATAACATCTAAATTAGATGATTTCATGTTTAATAGGAAAGTAACGAAGAGGTAGGAACTGCCTACAAGTCGAGTTAGATCACTTCCGCTAATAGCATTGTCAGTGGAAAAGCTTTTTACTCTTAAGCAAATGAAAAATTATTTATACTACTATGTTGTGTGATTTTGATGAGAACTTTTGTTTAAGCTATGTGATTTATGAACCTCTTATATGAGCTTGAGTTTAAAGGATGTTGAAATAATTTAGGAAATTTTGAGATGTCATATTAGCAACAAAAGTGAGAATTTGTGATTTATTCTGGAATCTTTCCACCTAGCACCTAGTGATTTGATATTGATATTTTGAGAAATACTCCATTCCTAGAGGGTGCCGTTGGCCCGTGCTCAGAGTCATCTTTCACAGAGGGCGCTATTGGCCTATGTTTGGGGCTGCCGTTCACAGAGGGGGCCATGGGCACGGCTTCAGAAGTGTGACATTACGCGCGCATGACTAGATTTTAGTTAGCTTCGTGGTACTTTTGGTTAGATTTCATTTGATATTGTTGAGTTTAAAGAATTCAGATTTCGTCTCTTGAAGATGATATGATATTAAATTAAGCTCATATTTCCGGTTATAGCGTTCCAAATTGCTTTTATCAGTTGTTACGACCAATTGTCAAATGATTTGATCATGTTATTTCAGTATATTTATATAAATGAGAAAGCATAGTTATTTTAAATTTTCCACTGACTAAGTGTATTAGCTCATACAGTTTCTAATGATTTCTCTTATCAGGTAACAAGTGAAGATTTTCGGCAACTTTGCAATCACAGCCTGCACCTTTTGAAGGCAAAGCTATCTGATAGCACTTTGTACGAGCCACCTCATTAGCATGAAGTTATAATTTTTGGATACATGTTTGTTTTGCATATCATCTTGTGTCAGATGTAAATAGATTGCTAGATGGGCTCACTACATCTTTTGTAGTATATACACTATTGTAAATTAAGTAAAATATTTGGTTTTTCTCTTTTGTATTAGAATGTTTCGAGTTCTCAAAAAATATGTTTGGGTAGTATTTTAGAAATGTGAATATAAAATCATACTGTGTTGAATTGAGCTAGTGTATTTTTCTTTAAAAATAAAGAAGATAATGCCAAAATTTCTATAAGTTAGTATGTATAATCAGATGCCTTGATAGTAGGTTCAACTTCCAATTGATATCTACTATCGGCGCATGTTACACCTTGTGTTCACTAGTGCTACTTGGGGTGGGGAATGTCATGTTTATATACAAAAATGTGACAGAATTAGATGTATCATGTCATAAATAGTGTTAGGTGCCTATCTGACGTGCATCCGAGTACAACACATTAGTTGCCCACAGTCCATGTTGGCCCGCAGAATTTCTCCATCTTAAATTTATGGATAATCATCAAATGTAAATAGTATGATTTATAGTATTGGAGATGCTGTAAGAACATCCTAAATGGAAGTGTTATATTACTTTTTTTTGTCTTTTGTGTTAGTTACAACTAAAAAATAGGACTACTATGGACTACGATTAATTTCAAGTTAATTTTGCTGTTAAAGTTAACGACTAACTTATATTATCCCATCCTACAAAGATAGAGTTATTCTCATTTTCACATTGACTAAAAAAAGTGTAATAAATATATAGTGTTGAAAAGATAAAATTAAAGAGCATTTTTCTAATATATCTTTACGTTTATTAAATATTTCACTTTAAATCTATACTATTCGTCACACAAAGATATTCTACTAACTTTTTTGTCCGTCTCAAATTATATTTCACTCTCTCTATCTAATAATTTTTTGGTTTTCTAATATACTTTTATTAGTTGTGTATGGTAGTGTCAATGACAATGAACTATTAAAATGAAATATTCAATAAATATAAAGGTATATCATGAAATATAATATTAAATTGTACTTTTCCAACAATATAAATGGAGTTTTTTTAATCTATGATGCTATGTGAAAAATAAAAGAGGGAATATTTTTACAAGAGGAAGAGAGTATTTATATTTTGTTGATATTAACAATGCACATTAAATATAAGTATATGTAAAAAGCAATTTTCCAATTACATTTTCGAAAAGAAAGTAAGCTGACGAAAAATGAATACAGGTCTATCTTTACGAGAAAGATGTAATAGAAGTAATTGTCGACTTGATTCTTGGAAAAATAAAATACGAAAATTGACCAATAACTTGTATTTGTAATTTAATTTAAAACCTTCAAATATCTTCAATTTAATATCTACACATTGACATGTTATTTAACTATCACTTAAAAGTTCATTTTCTTACTTAGAGTATCTCCAATGGTTGTGCTGATTTTAGCTATCAACAAAAGAAAGAAAATGCAATTTTAGTGATTGTTAGATGACATATAGGCAAGTTAAATTGAGCAATTGCTTAACAATCATAATGAAAGAGTTAAATTTAGCTATCAAAGTTTGTTAAGTCTACTGGACTCCGGACTCCGCTACTATGAAAAGTTATTGGTCAAATATTATCAAATAAATAAAAAGAATTTTTTATAAATAAAAGTTTCAAGTCGAGTGCAAAATAGCTATTAAAATTAACAACAACTTTAGTACGAAGCCAAAAAAATTCCTTTAACAATGAAAGTAACATCACAAATGTAACACTATTTTTGACATGTAATTAGTAAAAATCTTTAACAACTCTATTAAACATCTCCATTATAGATGCCCTTATGAAAGGCTAAATTTAACATCTTCAAGTGAATAGAATTTCGCCGCCAAAGTCAAGTTTTTGTACTGTATTTCATTTCTCTGCTCGATTGCACTGCACTTATATATGCATTAATAATTAATTGTGTGTGTATATATAGACACACACGGTCTCCACACTAGGATCGAGGCATAACCATGAATTTCTTATTGATTATCGGCAATCGAACAGTTCTTTTATATATACTGAGATATGTACCCAATAAAATGTAATTGACTGAATTGCAAATGAACAATTATTTATTTATTGAATAAATATGATGTTTATTTTTCACAATCTTGTCAATTAAAAGTAACAATGAAGCGTCAATGGTTGTTTTGAAAAAATATTAAATGTGTACTTTGGAAGTACAAAAGAAACATTTAATATTTCAATTAAAAACATTTAGTTTTGAACTAAGAATAAAGATTGACACTTTATTCTATTGAGGTTCATTTGTCTATCACTCTAACTTAATTAAATAGGCGGTTTATCTTGATCGTCATGATTGGTGGAGGTCGTTAGTTATGGCATTGATATACTTTGGGATAAATATGTTAGACTAGACCATTGTGTGAATTTAATTCCAAAGCATGACTGAGAGCGTGAATTAAAGTTTCACATGATCTGTCATACAATTTGTCTGAATGTGTCTCGGTGGTTCCTTTATGAAACATCCTAAGGAACTTAGATATCCTATGGGTGAGACTGAATAAGTATTTCGTCAATATACTCTGCATGTTGGGAACTGGAGCAGAGTGAATTAACATAATGCGTACTGCCATACGAATTCCTTACTTTTGAATAAAGAGTTAAATGGTCTACTTAAATAAATTATCTATAAGTATGATTTCGGGAATCTAACATTAGTATTTAGCGGGTTGTACTAAATAAAAATCATAATAGTGATGATTGAGGAATGAGGAAAGCTTATACTTAATTGGGTGATACGGTCAAGTACATGCCTAATTAATTATCGGATTATAAAATAAAAACCAACTGTAAGATTGATAAGTTAAGAAGATAATTGATTATGAGATTATTTATTTTAGTTCATGTGATTATTTATATAATTAGAAGTTGCAATAACTCATCTTTGATAAAGTGTACGAATTATTAATAATTAAATTAGACAGTTTGATCAGTTTAACTGGATTTAATTATTAGAAGCCTAATCATGTAAATCCGATTGGGCCCCTCTGGAAGCTTCTAGAAAATTATAGAATTACTTGAAAATTTGTTCTAGGATTTACACAAACCTGCTAGGAATAGAATTCTCTATTTTGCAAGACACGAAATAGCCTAGGATTTTTCCTTATAAAGGGCGGTCTTATTTCTCAATCCCGGGTAGAGTCACACCTCCTACAATATTCTTATGGAGAATTAATTTTCTATGGTTCGGCGCTTGTATTGAGTTTTGGGAGAATTCCTAACGGCACTTACTCACCGTTACAATCCAAAACTTAGAAGCATTCTGAAGAAGATCCAAGGGTTGGGAGCTAGTTGTTCTTGCTAGTTGTTTGTAAGATTAATTGCTTACGAAAGATATATTCTGCTGCTCTCTCTTTAGGCAATTAATCATGATATTTTTATATTGAAGTAAACATCTAGATCGACCTTGTTTTCTAAAGAAATTTAATTTTTGAAATTATTGCTATTATTTTTCCTTTTTCCATCCATATATGCATTAATTATGTTGTCTATGCTCTTTAATATTAATTTTTCCCCAAAATCACTTTCTAAAGCTTCTGGGGTGATGGAAAATAAAAGCGTGATCAAGGTTGGTCCGGTTCCGGTAGGCGGCAGAAACTTCGGAAGTTATTGGGATGACAATAGGAAGCAGATTTCAGATTTTCATTTCACACGATGATAAAATCCATTCCCTGGAATTTCAGTATGTAACAGAGAATGGAGATTTGGTGTTGTCTAAGAGACGTGGAAACAATAATGGAAGGAACTTTACTATTGTGAGTATTAATAATTTCTTGATCCCCTATTGTACTATAATCAGTATCGCTCTCAAGCTAATTGGTTGTGTAGTTGTCAAAATCTAGTATGGTTTCTTTAATTTGTCTGCTATTACATACACATGCAGGTGAAATTCAATGATCCGCTAGAGTACATTAACATTACTTGCGTTAGCGGGGAAGTTTCTATATCCCGGCCTACGTAAATGCACTCAAATTTGTAACAAATTTGGGAACCCAGGGACCGTATGGCCAGTATTCAACCACAAGCTTAAGTTTCTATTTTAATGTGGGACTCGAAAACATGTTTGGAGGATTTTATGGTACAAGTGATTATAATGGGCTGAGATCCATTGGTATTTATGTCATACCTTGTACAAGTCTTGAATCCACCAAGGAAGATATATCCTTTGAAAACTCGGTTATGAAGAAGTCATCCAAGTAATGAGCACGAAGGTTCGGATGTGCTGGCTGCATAAATTAGAATCATATTATTTTGAGCTTTGGTGGGTGAAAGATTGGAAATTTGAAATGCTTAGTTGTATCCATAATATTAATTATGTTGAGTTATGTTATAGTTTTTATGTTCATGCTATGTTGAGTTTTAGAGAAAACTCTGTCCTTCTTTTCCTTACAAATGAATCATACAATTTCTTACATCAGAAACAGTTATATACAGAAGGGCAAAAGCAAGATTAATTGATTGTTATATTATATTGGGGATCATAATGCTATATAAGATTACACGGTAAATGTATATCAGGATGGTCTCAACTGAACTTCTAGTTTTGAAGGGTCGAAAGATAGTTTTGTGATGATAAACTTAACTAAAAAATTAGCATCAGAAAACATGATGAATTAAGATGTTACAGTTCACAATGGTTGGTGCCTTCGAATTTTAAGTACCGAATAGAACCATAGTGCACTTGTCTTTACATATCCCAACAAAACGGGGTTCTTGAATGCAAGAATTACCATGTTTTGTTGCAAGAGTCCTCCCCTTTCAATCACAAATGCTCCTTAAACTTTGAGGATATAGAGTGTGTCCAAACGGATGTGTGCATGATAAAATTGCCTACCTTGACTATAATTATCTATCAAATCGCCTAATTTATGAAATAGATATCACCACCCATAATCTCTTTGATCAGTTAAAGAGTATTTTGGGAGTTTGTGCTATGTCAGAAATGTGCTATGTCAGAAATGTACATCCAAATTCGTGCCCAAACATCCAGCCGGTCAAAAGGTCACGCATCGTTCTTTCTAGCTAATAGTTGAAAGGTGATTATTATTATTTGAAATATGTGGTGAAAATATAGAGAGAAACTATAGGGAGATGTGAAAAACTATTGTCTATAGAAAATGAGTGATTGACATTAGTTTGATTTGTTAAACATTTTTGTAGCGAAAATTTTATAGTTCTAGAAAATAAGCCGTTGGATTTATATGTGAAATTTGAAATTTGTTTTTGGCAGGAAAAATTATTTTAAATTTAACCAATTAACAAAAATACACAAGAAAGTAAAATTGATAAAATCTAACCAATTAGTAAAAATACAAAAAAAAATATTATGATTCAATGAGAAAATTCAGATAAAATATATTGTTATATAAGATAGTTTGTAAATTTTCTCTATCTAGATATAATATATCAAAAGGCTTAAAAAAATAAATATAAGATTAAATTTGACAATTTAATAATTATTAATTAGAGAATTTAAAAACAGATGAGAAGATACCTTTCTACTGCTTTTTAAAATCTATTGTGACATTTTATTACTTCTACAATAACCACTTTTTCAAAACATTATCAAACACTTGTCAACAGCTGTATTTCTTAAAAAAGTGGAAGTTGAATATCTAGTAGAAATCCCAAACTGAGCCAGAGTGTGATACTCCTATAGTACAAGAATTTTATTCTTATATGAGATCTTGATTCATAGATGGAAGTTTCCATTTTTTTCCCATTTCTTTGTACCTATACTTATTATTATTACTAAGTTCTCACCTGTGCGTTGTAGGGGAAAATACGAAATCAAATTATATCTTAACATTAGTACGAAATGTTAAGTAATATATGGCTAGCCACTACAATATATCGATTACCTTATTATTAATTAATAATTATTATATTTTACTCAACATGAAATGAAATTCTATTAAGTGAACTTAATAAGGATGGTGAAAAACCCATCAAATTCGATATCTGCGGGTACCTAACCTTATTAAGATGTAGGATACCCGACTAAACGAGTAATTAGGTAGGGGATCGAATAAAGAAAAATCGGCCTAACTTGAAAATAGGTCGGAAAAGGTTCTCATACTTTTAACTCGTACCAGGCCCGTTCAACCATTTCTTGTTAAAAACAAAAACATTTACAAAAAATTTTAATGGTTTGAAAGTCAACAAATAATGAAATTTATCAAAAAAAATCTTAATAATTTCAATTGTAATAATAATTCCATCTTGGGGAACCTGTATTCATAATAATATTCATTAAGTAAAAAATAAAACTAAAAATGTATAGATATATAAATGGGCCAATAAATTGATAATTACTCACACCGTCCTGTCCCCACCCGTGCCCCATTTAAGTGGGGATGGGTGCGGGGATAAGGCAAAAAATATTTGATGGGTAGGGTAACGGGTATAGCATACCAAATCTCAACCTGGTTCGGCTCATTTGTCATTCTTAGACCTCGAGGAATCAAACATTTTTTTTCTCTATTACCATACAAACTTTGAAACATTAGTTGAACTATATTTATCGATATTTATTATATACAAAAGAAGTAACCTAATAACCACTTGATTTAAAATATATAGAAAATAAATAAAAATTAGCAAATCAGCTAAAAAGAAAAAATTTAATCCAAATTAGAAAATACATCTAGCATAAAATAAGATGTACATCCAGCATACAATTTACCACATAATTTACTTAACATGTAAGAAAAAATCTAAAATCATCTTCACCTAGACAGTTTTGGCTAGAAAAAATATAGTACAAATAAAATTTAATTGATATGAAGCGATATTGGTTGCGTATTAGATGCGCTAAAATAATAAATATCTTACTCTATTAAATTTTAAAAATTTTGTAAAGCGAATAGTAAGGGGTCGAACCCATAGAGAATGTTAGATAATTCAAAGTATTTCCTGTCAACTAATAAAAAGAGGGTTTTTATGAGATTGAACTAAAATTAATAAGTATCAAAGAAGAAAGCAAATAACAAACATTCACAAATTTAAGTAAGAAGATAGAAACATGAACGTTAATTCCAGTGCTCGTTTCAGTTGTGCTCTTCACATAAAAGACCGTAATCAATAGCAACGTTGTTCCTACTTTCTTGTAAAACTATTAACTCTAGTTAACAATAAGCTCTGCTACATAAATTTTCCGTTAAGTGCATCAAATTGAAACAACCTCTTAAAATAGATCTAACTGTTTAAACAACCTAGAATAAGCTCTCTAGATTTAAAACAACGATTGAATGAAGAATGAGGAAAATAAGCTAATGTAAGCAATAAATTCACAAGCTCGATTTATTTAACTTAGGTTGTGTTGTCTCCAATGATTAACAATAATTAGTCACTACTTGAGATTTAGGAGAAACAACAATTACGGATTGAAACCCCAACTTTAGCAATAGAAAATCAATTTTTCAATGTAGTAGGCCTAAAGTAAGTAAAACAATTAATATTCATAAACATAGATAATAGAATGATACAAGCAATTTCACAAAAGAGTAAAAAATAATGTTACTAAAATCGATTCATTAAAAAAAAAAAGTAGCAATAACATTCCATTGACCTGGAAAAAGAAAGAAGTTGTCTTAAGGGCTCACTCAAGAAAATCTTCCTCTAAACTTGTCTTAGATCGGAAGAGTAAATTATTGTACATCTGAGTCTAAGGCATGACCCTTTTATATAAGGTCTAAAAACTCCAAAAAAAGAAGAGAAAAATCCGTGTACAAGAATTCTAGAAAAACCAAGAAAGCAAAAAGTTCCGGTGCAAAAGAGGGGTACGACTGCACCAAACTGGCGGTGCGGCCACACTGGGCATTTTGCTGGAAAATTCTCCTTTAGTACTACCTTTTCTATAAGAATTTCCACATTGGTGCAAGCACACTGGTGGTCAGTGTAGCCGTACCAACCTTCTTCTCATTTTTCTTTCTTTTTGGCCCTTCATGTTTTGTTGTCCGACATCTTGGTCCCCGAGTTTCAAAACTCTTGCAAAATACACCCAAACTTGATTCTTTTTAATTTTTTCCTTGGTGCTATGACAAATAAACAAACTAAACATAAATAAATATTTTAATATAATAAAACATACAATAAAACACTAGTATGGAGAAATTAAACAATCTAATAAGCACCTATCAAATGTATCTTTCCAAATAATATTTATTCTATCAAATATTTAGGGGACAATTCAAATCAGATTGATTCAATTAAAATACTTGATACACTTATCTAAATGAGTTAATTATTTCAAATACTACTAAACTTTACCAAAATGGTCCCATATGTCACTATACTTTAAAACATATCTCTAATACCACTGCACTTCTCAAAATTCATCTGATCCATCATTATATTTTTAGAATTATCCTACCTACTATTTTGAGCTTATCAAAATCTTATTCGATTTACTATTGCACTTCTTAAATTGGCATTTTTTTTTTAATTGGGAACTTATTAATTGATTGCAGAGTTAACTACCTGAAATACCATTGTACTTGTAGAAAGTTATCTCGATGTCATTGTACTTTAAAACTCACTACATATGCCACTGAACTTGTAAAAGTGACGTGTGCTCTTCCGATCTCAGTCAATAACCAATTAAAAATGTAACGGACTTGATGATACGGCTAACGGAATTTACCACATGGCATCTTAACCGTTATTTTTTAATCGAGTGTTGAGGGAGTGGCAAATGAGATAGCATTTTCACAAGTTCAGTTGTATATGAAGAAAGTTTTATAAAATACAATGGCATGTTAGATAATTTTTTATAAATATAGTAGCATTTTGGGTAATTAATATTGTTTTAGCATTGTTTTATATCAAAAATGTAGCTTCAATATTAGACGACCACATTGGGTGTTTAATGTCAATAGTATGAATTATTCTAGACTCGGCCTTTTGCCTTTGCGAAACTTTATTTGGAGTATGTCAGTCGTGTAAATTATGTTCTCAAATGCATTTATTGATTACCCATAAGTTTATAATGAGAAGAGCTTCCATCAACTTTTTATTTAAATGAAGTGCATAACTTCCTATCAAAATGTAAAAAATAATACCAATATTTTAAATCTATTTTGTTCTACAAAATCTAAAGATGCAGCAGAGCGTGCTGCTGTAGATGTATAGGATAGTGATGAAGATAGAAAATTATCTCTTTCTCCATCCCTTTTTTCCCCTTCCTCTCCTTTTTAAGTTTTCTACTTTTTGAAGCAACGGCTACATAATAATATGTTACATATAAAGCTTAAAAAAAAGTTATCAAGTTTTGTAAAGCAAATGTTGTTGATTATTTGTTCAATATATATATGATCAGGTATATATCATAAAGCGGCTGTCGAATATTGAATATACATTTCTTATAAAGAATAATGGTGCAACAAATGTAATTACCCGCCATGCCACTTTACTTATGAAACGTTATCTCACATGCCATTGACTGTTATCTGGTTTGCCTCTCTGTCAATACTCATTTAAAAAGATAACAGCCAAGATGCCATGTGGTAAATAAAACACTTTTACAAGTTCAGTGACATATGGGGTGCTTTTTGAAGTACAATTGAACGCGAGATAACTTTTTGAAAATATAGTGTCATTTCGGATAATTAATTCATTGATTGTATTGTATCATATATTAATAACTAAAACTGACACATAGTAAAATTCATTATTAATATTTTTGCTTTATTAATTTTTAACACAGTACTGACTGAGTGGCAAATGGGGTAAGTTCTTCATTAGTTTAGTGGCAAGTGAAGTGAATTTTAAAGTAAAATGTGGTTTCAGAGACAACTTTTTAAAAAGTTTAATGGCATTTAAAGTATGTTTTAAAGTATAATGACAAGTTAGGTAATTTTTTTTTAAAGTTTAGTGATATTTCAAAATAATTAACTCCATCTAAATTAAAGTGAACAATGTAACACCCCAAAATTTCATTTATGTTTCTTAAGATTTTTCTATAATTTTTAAGACTCGATTTTATTAAGAATAAGTAGATAATGATTATCTATTATGGATAATTGCAAAGTTTACTTTAGGGTAAAGATCCAATTAAACGAAAATTTAATTGTAGGTTACCCCTTAAGGGAAACTATAAATAGTTAGAAATTACAATAATTAATATTACGAAGAAAATCGCTTAACACGGAAACCTTCTATGCAAATTTTCTTTCAAAAGTAGCCAGTCAAGCTTAATACCTGGCCAACCTCCTTGTAGCACTTGGCCAGCCAAATAATTACCTGGAAAATGTTAGGCGGCTAAGCATCTACTTGGCCAGCCATACTTTTACCTAGCCAGCCAGGTGAAATGCATGGCCAGCGAGGTAATATGTCTTGACCGGCCAAACTAATTACTTGTGTAACACTCTGTGAAAATTTGAAAAATTTTCTTTTGACTTAAACCTCGAATAATGATTTACTATAAGGATTGGGTGAGTAATTTTATAAAACATGTTATAATAATTTGAAAACATCTTTGTAATCGGCTAATTAGCCGTGATATTTGATCGGAATTTGGGACCATTCTTTTATGCTTTAATGAGGTTGAAAAACGATTTCTTGAACTTGTATCAATTATGTTCATTGATTGATAATGTTACCAAAAGAAGGACCAAGGCTAATATAAGTGTGAGGCCAAAGAAATGCTTAAATAAAAATGTGATAGTATAATGGTATAGTTAAAAAGCCAAGGACTTAATTATAAAATGTATTAAGTTGAAGGGTTAATTAAGTGAAAGGTAGAAAAATCTAGAGAATGTTTGGGCTATTGGATTTACTCACATAGATGAATGAGAGAACACTTGGTATTTAAAAAAAAAAAAAGAATTCTCATGAATGCACAATTGGAGCTATTTCTATTGGCTAAGTATTAATGCATTAGGGACAATTGGGAGCCCTTTCATTGGTGGAATCCAAGGACATATAGAAAATAATTGGGGAAAATTCGTCAATAAATGGCGGGGAGCTTAGAACACCCTTAAGAAGTCTTCAAAAACATATCCTTTGTTTTCCAAATAACCCTTTCTTCATATACATATAAGACCCTACTTGGAAAGCTACTTTACTTGAGGAATATCCAAAGATTTGAAGGTATTTGGGCCACATCTAGACATCCACTAATCCTTAAAAAGGGGGCAAGAACAAGGTGAGTAACTAATGTCTTGGTTTCCATTGGCATGGCATCACTTTATGAAAAGAATGATTATTTGATGTCTTGTAATGATAAGAAATGGAATGTTTTCTTGCATACACTTCACTATTATTACCCTACCCATTTTGTAATGAATGACTTTGAATTGTTCTCATACTATGACTTATTCTATGACCCCGGGATAAGAATGATTAGTATGGTTTCTGCTTTGATTGATAATGTTCTCTGAAACTTCGGTAAGGGTCAACCGGAGTTATTATGGATCCACGTATCATTATATTGCCATGAGCAATTTGGCATTTAAATGATATTATATGCATTTGAAAAGATTTGTGTATCTTTTACTTATTGAACTTGTAATTGTAAAATGATTTTTATTGAAATCTTGTGGCAAACCGAAACACTATGTTACTCACGGAGTACCTAGTACTCACTCAATGTTTAATTAATTTTTGTAGATGTTCATCTGAAAGGTGTTTGAAAGGCAAGCCGAAATGTGGAGCGAAAACTCAAGCGGGAGTCGGATACCACAAGTAATAGAGACGGATTTGTGGGGATACTATGAAGATGCCCCAAAATTTCTTATGTACTTGGGCACCACCTATGAGCTTAATGTATATTGTGTCTACACTCACGCTCACCTTTATCACGACAAGTTTATGGTAGGTAAACCTATGTTTTCACCTAATATGGCAATATGATAGTAGAATAAACTTAGTGTGTACTACAAAGAATGATTTTTATATGAATTGGGAGCCTATTTTCCATGTAAAGGCCTCCCAATCACAAAAATCGGCAAGTTAATAATAAAGATCGGAAGAGCTTAGTAATATCGTTTGTCTTTTTATGCCAATTTTGATATGGTTGTGTAGTAAACAAAAGTAAAAGATAGATATCCGATTTTATTTTCTATGCTAATCATAAGATAAGAAAAGAAAAGAGGTTCGTAAAAGTTTAGATTTGATTTAATAACGTGATAAATTTGGTTATAAAGTTACTTTGGAACTTAACACTGTGGAAATCAACCAATTAGTGAGTTTGTCTCGTTCGACATTGTAAATATGAATTATCATCTAAGGTGTTCATCCATAAAAAGCAATCCACTTATTAAGAAAAATAGACAAGCAACGAGGTGTGACAACCTGCCCAGTCAAGTAATCTACTCAGTTAGGTGGCTAGCCAAGTAGGGCTAGGCAATGGGTTAGGTTAGACCTATTTTGTGTATAAACCAACCCAACCCACTTTTGGCGGTTTGAGAATTATTTGAAACCAACCCGAACCATTATTGTACGGTTTGGATTGGTTTGGTTCGGGTTGGTTTAGCGGATTCATATACCATGTTTTTAATCTTAAAAAATCTTGATAAAAAGTGCAGAGAAATCAAGAGTCCAGCTGCTCAAATGATTCTATCCTCAAAAATCACTGATTTTCTTTATTTTCGTAGAAGAATGTGACTAATGAAGTGGGATTTGTGCACAGCCTAGAAGAAAATCTAGAAAAATATTTTGCTTTGTGCTTCCATTTCCTCCATTTCATTACTTCATATTGGAAATAGGTGGAAGCTCCACCATTTCGGGCCACCAGAGCACGTTGCGAAGTTGAAGAGCACAATGGTAGCAGCTGATTTTGTGATATCGATAAATGGGATTGCCAGATTGCATTCTTGATCCGGATGTTCTTAATCTTTGTTTTTGTGGAAGATTTGGATCAGCAGCTCTTCAATCTGGGTTTATCATCTATGCGATTCCTATTTCCAATTTAGAAACATTTAGTTTAGAATTTGAGTTGAACCAAAATTTTTAGGAGGATTTTTAGAAGACAACTTACGGGGAGATTAGAGAAATTTCTGTGCATCCAAGTTTCAAATGGTGGCGTCTGGTATCTGTAGTTTCAAATTTTTGTTATTGGGTTGTGGGTTCTGCGGGTTCAAATCGCAACCTATTCTCCATGTATTGGAACCAACCCAAGTAAAACCAATAAAAGGTTAAAACTAACCCAAACTGACCTGAGATGGTTTGCGTTGAATTGGTTTAGTAGGTTATGGGTTTTGTGCCCACCCCTATAAGATCGGAATTCCTACATCCTTTTAACTTTTATACTTTATAGCATTGTTTTAATATAATGATTATACATGTGTTGTAGGGATAGAGTGTTCAATCAGCTAGGGTGGTATCTACGATAACTCCACCTATAGTACAAAAGCTTAATTTGTTTAGTATATACTTCCTATGTTGTTTCAAAAAATATATATTTATATATATATATTTCCTATGTGCAATGCATGAATTGAAAAAAAGTATATATTTCCTATGTGCGATGGATGAATGATATGCAGATACTCTTGGGCATTAATAGATTGATATTATCATACCGTGTATAATGTGTTGCACGCCATATATGCATACATTAAGTATGTGGATGATTAACATACGTGAGGAACATGTCATGATGTGGTGAGTTGTGCATTGGTAATGCAATGGATAATTTGCATGAGGTCCCATATAATGCACAGCTTATGTAACTATCCGGGTAGATATACCACTTGGGGCAATATGCACCTCATGAATGTTGGAGGACTCGGCGGCTGGCTGACTTGATATATAAACTGGATGCAATGTTAGAGGCGCACGGCCCACTGTTTGGGTATATATACTGGATACAGTATTAAGGGCCTGACAATTGATATGATATGAGCAGGCCTTGTCTTTTGATATTGGTAAGTCCTTGACGACGGTCAAGGCATGGTAAGTCATTGGGAACAAAGCATGTGCGTATTGTATTTATTGACATGCCTTATTTATGACGAGCTCATATGGTGTTTATACGTAGAACGCTGGCCCTGTGTAACTGATTGGTTATGTGTGGGAGCATAAGTTCATTTGTTAAATATCATGAACAAGCTAGACAAGTTATCATGTTTACCAAGTCTTTATGGCTTATATAGTTGCTTTGTACTGTAGATCTATATGTCAACAATGTGGACTATTAGAAGTTCAAGCAATGACTGACTGAGATATGCTGAATTGATTTTATTGAGGTAAATAATTCTATTCCGATGTGTCAAATAAAATACTATACTATATTTTTTTAAAGGGCGGATTGTTACAAACATGTTAAGCACATAATTACAAAACTTTTTTTTATCTCCGTATTATTTATTAATTTAATTTACGCATTTATTCATCAATGATATATTCAAGTCATTTTTACATTGAACATCTCATAGACTTTGAACACATACATAATCTACGTTTATACAAATTAATATCTAAAAATTTATTTAAATTAATTTTTAAACTAGATCGGAAGAGCGTCGTAGAATTCTATATGTTTACTCAAATTTTAATAGGTCTTAGGTCTAAAGATTAAATATATATGAACTCTTCATTTATAATTTCTAAATTCATTTGTTCATATTATTTTATTAATATATGAATTTATATAAGATTTTTTTACATTGTAGCAAAAAATAAAAATGAAGACATAGAGATAAAAAATGAAAATAAAGTCGAATACAAATAATCTATTCATTTAAGATAAATCACTGAAACGTTGCAACTTCATTACATTTATAATACAATCACAAAAATTGAAACTATATACACGACTAAAGCTAATGCATTTAAAGTAATCACAAAACTCATAATAACTATTCAAAATACAAACGATAATGAACAACATAACAAATTCTAAACTGTTAAAACTACAAAAAAAATACAAAAACTTGATTATTCTATTTAAAAGGATGCCAAGGAGTCCACTGTGACTAAGTATCTAACGTGCACTAATCAGCTTCCAATCCAACTATATTTTGCTCATCAATCTATTACTTGCCCATATATCTATCATGTATATCCAATTACATTTTGATCATCAATATAATGAACTGAACTGTAATGACCTCTATTTTCGTCATGTGGCCTGTCGTGACAATTGGAAATCACAAAAGACTCGGTCAACTTCTTCATTTTCTTGACCCAGTAACACTCTATACAACATATGTCAATTTATTAAATTCTACCATCTATCAGAAGCAAAATAAGAATTGGAAGGACTTATTAAATAAGCAAATAAAATTAAAATCTCAATATACATTACATATATTATTAAAAACATTACCATAAAATATACATCGAAACACATCAAAGCCTCTATATTTAGGTGCATCATAAAATGTTTAAAGAAATTGAATAGTTGTACTTAGCTTAATGTAAATAAATTTAATTTAAATAAACAAATTAATTGTTACTTATTCACAACATTGATCCTTTAAGTCATCTGAAAATTTACCTTATAATATATTTAATTATAAATTTGAAGCCACCCACAACCACTCAAAAACCCATTAATTAGAATTAATTTATATATAATGAAGCTAAAAAAATAAAATGGAACAATTAAACAACGTTCTAGACATTAAAAGTTTATCAGAAACCAGGGGCAGATCTAGGCCCTTGTCGGCCCGGGGTTTGGCTTGTGTCCGCCCAAAATTTTTTTTTAAAAATTTATATAGAAAAAATTCAAAAAAAATCATATTAGTCCTATTAAATTTATAATTTTTTGTGTCCCAGCCTGTGTAAATTAAATTCCTAGATCTGCTACTATACAAAACAATCTTGGACATCTTTGTGCACATATTAATTTGATTGTCATTTTTCCTGAATTGATTAAAATAAAAAAGTAGTTGAGTATATATATGAAAAGAACTAAATGTTATGGATAACCAAGCGATTGAATAAAAAAATCAAATCTCTATACATAATACGAAATCTCAAATTTGGTTTAGTTACTTCCTTTAATTAAAAAAAAAAGGCAATTTCAAATTATTTTATATAGACTTTTAAAATTATTTTATGGATTATAAGTAAGTTTATGGAATATTAATGGTAACCCCCAAATACATGATTATCAACTCAAATCTTTATGTGCAACAAAACCCTTTTTGAAATTAATTGTCTTATCTATATATTGCATAAATTAGCAAGTTTATAGGTATGAAGTAATATTCTATTTCCAACTTTAAACTTTATAATTATCAATTTTTTATCTATGTTAATTAATAATATAGAAAAATCAAGAATACCATACGAGTTAACGCAATAGGAAATAAAATGTCAAAAAAGACCTCATTAATAGATTTTTAGCGGGAAAATGTGGTACAAAGGAACCGCAAGCTTTATTCCTTTTATATAGATGATGATGATGATGATGATGATGATAGAGCAATTATAGAGAGATATAAATAAATGACATGAATATGTCACATTTTCACGTGGTATAATTCATTGAGTGGTAATTACATAGATATTTCTCAATAATTCAATGAAATTGTGCCACATATATAATATTACTTATTCATTTTAGATTTTCATATCTCCTTAGAATTTTATTTTTATTATTATTATACTATTATTCTTTGAGACATTATTATTCTTGTTGTATGTACGATGTGTGTTTTCCAAATTAAAAGTCTAGTAAATATTCTTGTACAGCAAGAAACAGATCTTTATATTTTGCAATGAGAACTATTATTATTGATTTATTTATCCATATCATGTCTCTTCATAAACCCTAGAATTTTTTCTTCTAAATTTCAACATCGATGTGTCCATGCCCATGGGAAGATTATTTTCATCTGCCCCAGAAATAATAAGATCAAAATATAAAAACTTGATAAAGGTTAGTTCACAGGGGTCAAAGATGGGAGTTGAATGGGATTACAAAGGCTGCAGAGTTGTACAGATTTTTATGCATCACGATAAGGGTCGCATCCGTCATATTCAATTTCAACACATTAATCCGGATGGTGATTTGGTTGTATCTAATGGGCATGGCCGACCCGCTGGATCCAACTTTGCCGCTGTGAGAATTTTTTATTTTATTTATTTATTATTATTATTATTTTTTTTTAACACCGCTGTGAGTTGTTCTGTTCAGTTCTCAGACTTCTTCTTATATTATCTAATTTAACAATATATATATATATATATATATGATGATGATGATGATCCACAGTTGAAGCTGGATTATCCGAGTATCTTACTCAGGTTACAGGTATAACAGATGGGAGTGACAGTGAAAGCAGCATACTAACTTCGCTATCATTTTTCACCCATTTGGGAAAGGAATATGGACCTTACGGCGAGCGTTATAGAACTAGCACGTTTAGTTATAATCTAGGGGCAGAAGATCAGTTTGGAGGATTTTATGATACTGCTGACCGTGATGATCTCATATCTATTGGAATTTATGTCAAGCCAGTCATGTCTGTCCGCAA
>CAVNYN010207961.1:0-11052 GCA_963692815.1 Nyctanthes arbor-tristis | reverse complement strand
AATTTTTCTAATAATCAATTCTATGCTTGCTTTGGGTCGGTGATTTGTTTTGTATTATGTTTCTTAGGGTTTTTATTTGCCTTCATTCCTTTGCTAGCTGCTGGTTTTTTTGTTCCTTTTGGAGAAGGGGTTATGCTTCCTATCCTCATGCCTATACTGATTATTTTGTTGCAATTACAATGGAACGAGAAATTCAGGTAGTGATAATGCAATAATCAATAATGCCAGCTATGGCAATGAAAGAGGTCCGTGGGTTTAAAAATAGACCACGTCGCTTAAGATTTTGGCCCGTTGGAGCTTTCTTCCTATTCTTGATGTGAACTGCAATCTCGCAAAATGAATTAGGGAAAAAAAATTCCAATATGTTTATGAAGAGTGTTTCAGGGTGTAGAGCGCCATGAAAAATGCTTATGCAGAATTATACAAGAATCTCGATATATATGCATCACATTTTTGGCAAGTTAGTACAAATTTCAAAAGAATTTAGCTGGCAGGTGGTCCGCAGGCCGCAATTGATGCTAATGGACATATTATTAATCCTAATAAATCCATGGCATACAACTGAACAAGCTTGGAGATCTTTCTATTTGGTGATTTACTTGTGCATTCATTTTAATTTGTATTGTTATGCATTGGGAATCTGGGATCTAGTTGAATGGTACTCAATTGTCGTTTATTTTTAACTTTCTCTTTTTTTTTTTGTGATAAACGTTACGTACAATGTGGGGATTCGGTACACAATCAGGTATGCATTGTTGTGTTCTTTTATGCAGTTAAACTCATGCTTAAGTATACATATATTAGATGTTAGCAATTTTGGATTAGTCTTGAGGCTTAATTAGTTTAATTATTTCATTAATTGTTTTATATTTTCTATGAGTGACGGTGTTTGTAAATTGTGATTCGCATCAATTGTGGGATTGTAGTTTGTAAGAAATTTGTAAGAGAATGATTACTATGGGGTATTCTTATTAATGGATGTTTAAATCTATGAAAAAATGCTAATCTTTAAGTCGATAGCTTTGAGTTTATGTTAAAGTTATTTTGTCTAAGTTCTTGAAATTTTTATGTGATTCGGTATAGCTTTCGTAATATTTTTAGAACATTATTCATGGTTCATACTTTGTTCGTTTCCGTTTAGAGGAGAAAATAAAGAATGATGGCAAATGAACTTATATGAGATGTGCTTGTTTCCGAGATTAGACGTTGAGTTTCTTCTTTGATGTTGCATAGCTATTAGATGTTGAGTTTCTTTGGACCGTTGATTGCAATGTTCTCAATGGCAAAAAAGACACAGTGGCTCAGATTTCTTATTGAATCACAACAAGTGTGGGCTTGTTACTATGATTAATTGGCTAGTAATTATGTCCAGGTGTATAGAATAGTATTCTGTTCTCTACTTCTCTTTACTTTGTTTTATCTTGAAATTTTGTTTCTTTCCTGAATTTCTTTTACATTATGCTTATCAAGTTATATCTGATGTATGGTTCTGATTACATATATCTATGAATGGATACAACATGACATGTAGTATGTTGCTTATTGAGTTTGGTTGAGCAGAAGAATTGAGTTGATTGATTATAATAATTAATTAAACTTCACTCTTTACTTGACAAGAGAATTAAAGCTTTTTAGGCTTGATTAAGTTCTACACTTAAATAGAGAGTCATGTATATGCTTAGTATGCCTTTTGAACATTTTATAAGTGATTTATACATCTATAAATGATACTAGATTTGATCTTAATGTTTTATTGTTCTATTTTCCTTTGCAGAAATTTTGAGTAGAATATACATGCTTTTATGTTAGGTGATTAATTGATTAATATTTTTTAGGTTAGCTTTGTGTTTGTAAATTGCAATAAATGTGGGATTGCAATGTGTAAGAGAATGATGACAAACTTTAGCTTGGACGTTTATGGCTGGTGCACACTGTTTTTTTTTTTTTAAATTGATCTATAGGGGCGACTTAGTCGTCTTTGTAGATTTTTTTATAAACCATAATTGATATATAGGGGCGACATGTCGCCTCTATAGATTGACTTATAGGGATGACAAAGTCGTTTCTATAGGCTGTTCGCTCCTATAGAACAATTGCAGCGGTCCTGTAGGAACGACCTCATTGGGGCGACTTTGTCACTGCAATTTATCAATGGGGGCGACTTTCGGCCCTTTAGAAACAACAAATGTTGCCTCTATTTCACTTATTTCTTGTAGTATCAACTCCTGCTGCCCACTTTGTACATCTCGATGCCTTGAATTATTACTCCCAGTGCCAACTTCATTCGCAGTCCAGTTGGTAGATGTAGCTGAAGGCAGTTTAGCAAAGTGGCCCATACATTTAGTGAAGTTAGACGGGGTAATTAGTTGAAGTTACGTAAAAAAGAATTAGATTTTGTATTACACATTTTGATGGCGAACATATTATCACTGCAGGAACAGTTACCAGAGCAGGTGGCATCCACAAGAAAAGGAAAACAGTACACCAGTGTTGAAGTTTCTTGGGCGAGGCTTAATCTTGTTGACGATGAAACATTGGTTACCTTGAGTCACCACCTCAAAAGGTTGCACTCTCTGTCTGTCAGACTGCCTCTTTCTATGGACTTCATCGACATGCCGATGGTTGAGGAAGTGTTTCACTACCCATTCAAGATGTTGAATGATATACATGTTTCTGTCAATGATATTGCTGACATCCTTGGTATGCAATAGTTGAACGTACCTATCTTGTAAGTTTGGACAATGTAAGACTTCCTCCCTCACAATTAAGTACGTCAAATAATTTTTAATTTGATATTTCATGGTTGGTATAATGTATTTTAGGTACCTCCATTATTTGTGCAATGTAAACGGATTGAAAACATCAGGTTTTTGGTCCCCCATTGATTGAGGTTATTAATTTTCAAGCTAATGGAGAGGCGAGTTATTCTTACATGGTCAGTACTCTTTCACAAATGATGGACAAGAAATGGATTCTATCGCTATATCATTAGGGGAAAACCGACTATATTGTTACAAAGGACGTGTAACAGATGTCATCATTTGAACTATTGAAAAAGGCACAAAAAAATATAGGATGAAAATTTTTAATATCGTTCACAAAAAAGGAAGAAGAGGCGGCAAAAGGGGTATCCGTTGACTCTGGAGTAATAGAAAGAAGTGGTAAGTTGTAAGTACTTAAAAAATGAGAAGAAGGAAACTGTTGATCTTGGGAAGAATGATTCTCAAAGATGGTTCTTTCGTGAAGTGAGCGACAGAGGCTTCTTGGCAATATCTCTTTTTGGAACGTTTCTCTCTTCACTATGCTGCCAAGTGAGCGATAAGTTCATCATTGTATTCTTTATGTCCCATGTCTACAGGAAAAACACGATACAACCAATAAAGATGTGATGGTAATAAGATATTTCAGCTGATGCATAATAAGAAATAGAAGGCTTGTGAGAAGACCATCCAAGACCTAAATGCCACGATGTTTTTATCGCGCAAGTGGCGCAGGAGAGCTCACTAGCACTCTTTAAACATTGTATTCACGATAAAGCCTTTATAGTAGATTGATCAGACTCTCTCTGAAGGGGCATTAAAGGCTTTAAAAGGGGGAACCTATGAAGATTTCACGATGTTAAAGGATTGACCCGCCGAAGATTTTGCAAAGAAAAAGCTTTTATGCCATCTACATACTGATTGAGGGTTGGCTAGGGAGTTTTCCTGAGGTCCTTCTCTTTTAGGCTGTCTATGAGCAAAAACTATACAGTTATAGCTCTTTTTAGCTTTTTTCATTGTGAAATAATTATGAAAGATGTTGAGTGAGGAGGCAACGTTATTCCCGCACTGATCTAACCATTTCCTACTTTCCTGGGGCTCAACAAGTATAAGGGGAAGGCATGTGGAAAGATGGAAGATAAAATTTTGACATAAATTATTCCAAGAGTTCAGGATTACTGAATTCATTTGTGTCCAAAGGAAAATCTCAACTAGGCCTATCTTCAGAAGGAGAAGGCCGATCTTCAGAAAAGAAGCAGAGGAAGCAGCATTAACAATTTTCTGCTTCTTACGAGACCTATCACCAGGGGGTTTGTTGGTAGCTCTTTCAGTCATCATAGAAGGAAGAAAAACTTGGGTTTGAAAGGCGGGAGCCAGATTAAAGTAGAAGATAAACAGACAAAAGAAAAACCTTGAAAAGAAAAGGGCAAAAGGGTAGGGAAAACAGTTAACATTCATGATCTATAAACAACAATGTATCATAATAGCAATAAGGTAAAACTTCTCACTGTCATTGTTAATTAGAAGAAGAAAAGAATTAACAAGAAAAATTGAATATAGGAGTAGAAATTTCAGAGAAATTAAGGTTTACTTGACAAAGAATGAGGCAGTGGACTTGCAAGGAGAAATGTGAATGATTCGTTTCCTAAACTTAGATAAAATATGTAATTCAAGAATGCGGACATAGGGGAGAGACATGCCTGGTTCGAGCCAGGTCCTCCTGCTTAGAACACGAGAAACTTAACTACTGTAATATTTTTCAAACTGCTGTTTGGCTTATATTAAAACTTACCTTATTAATTATGAACTTTAGTTAACACCCGTTATTGACGTGTCCTTGAAGGCACATCAAACAAACGATTTTGTCCTCTTTGGGGGGCCATACTTATGGTGACTGATCCTCTTAAGTATTTGTAAATTCCCTAAAGGGAATTGCATCCCCCAGTTGAGCTCAAGTAGTATGAGGGTTCTCACTAAAAACTGTAAGGCCCTTGAGGCCAAGGTCGAGGGATCAATTCTTGGGGGACATGATTCTCTCAAGGAATTTACAAATCCTTGAGGAGGCCACCAACTATGAGCGCGGCCCCCAAAGAGGACAAAAAGGTCTATTGGATATGTCTCCAAAGACATGTCAACATAAAATTGTTGTACCGCAATGACCAAGTGGAAATTGGGGCTCTCAAATCCCTAAGGAGTACCAAAGCCCAGAAGTTCATTAGAGAGCTGGGCTTGATCTCCTAAAGAGCACCAAAGCCCAGAAGTCCTTAAGGAAGCTGCCAAGCCCAAAGTTAAGTAGTTCCCAAGATTTGAAAGCTTTTAGGACTAGCAGAGCTCACTTTTATTTGGGACCGGTTACTCTTCAAAGCGGTTGGTGTTGATTGTCAGTAGTTGTTAGTTAAGTTAGTTATAAGGACATTGTATAAGGTTGTTAGAGAGTAAACCTTAAATTTATGTTATGGAATAATCTAGGATGGGAGCAAAAACCTTTGTTCATCTGCTCCCCTAACATGAAAGGCTTGAGAGGTTCTTCGCATACCTATAAATATAAGAAGAAGATGCTAAAAAGAGGATCCTCACTTTTAAGAAGAAAATGTTATTTTAGAGTAAGAACATATGATAAAAATTATGGAGCTGACTCTCGGTTCCCAAGGGGCCTGACTTTCAGTTAATTTTTTGATATAAATTAAAGTTCCTCACATTGATTATGTCCCCATTTGGCTTGCTGACTTGGAAGCTCACGGATTCTGACTCAAGCTAGAGAAACTGCCTAGCTTTGACAAGTTAGGCCTAGCAGCACACTTCACTTATTCTTTTTCTTCCCTGGACAATTTGCAATGGTAAGGAACTATGCTGCTGCTGACCCAGCTTACAAGTACAAGATCTAGACTTATCCCTAGTTCCACTGAGTAGAGTCGACGAAGGGAACTTAAGCATCCCGCAGCACCTCGTAGTAGGACGTGGAGAGATAATGCCAGCATCTACCACGTCTCTTAGTTTGGCAGCAGTAGTAGGAGAAGGAAGTACAATTCTCCCATCGAGACTACTATCAAATTTGACAACTTGGTCCTTAGCGAGAAGGATGGAGATCCCTGCTATGTTCTAAAGCTTTGTTGGGGGAAAACTTGCACTTTGGCTCAAACATCTTTGGCCCCTTCAAGGAGAACAGTGTGTCCCTTCATCTTGGCCACCAATGCTTGCTTCCAAAATGAGATGAACATAACCACGCTTACAACTTAGGACGTCAAGATAGCCATGCAACGAAAACCGAAAAGCTGGGCCTGAAGCCATTAGTTGACGGTGAACTCAAGACTAACAAGGGCTTTAAAGGCTATGGAATTACATAATGAGTTGTTACATCTAAAAAAAAGATAGCTCTGCAAAACAGAGCTTCAACTGGCCATATCCACACTGGTGATTCACCTTTTTCAACTCAGATCCTTAGTTACCCAAATAAGAAGAAGGCTAAAGCACCAAACAAAGTTGCCTATGATGGGACTGCCTACCCGATAACACATATCCACAAGTTCACAGCCTGGATGGAGCTCCAAGGGTCAGTCAGGCTACAATATGCCTAGCTTTCTCTATCACCCTTGCAGAACGGGATAATCATTGGTTCAGAGTATTGCCACTAGAGTCGATCAATTCATGGGCAAAGCTTTCTTCTCGATTCATAGCAAATTTCATGGGATCTAAGACTCGCATGAACTTGAAAGAGCGATTGTTGTCCATCAAACAATGGAAAAAAGAAGCTTTGAAAGATTTAATGGCACGGCTCAATAAACAGGTAATGGGCACTAACCATGTCTTTGACAATGTAGTCCTCTTAGTAGCATCTTTGGGCTTACTGTAAAACTCATGCTTCTGGTGATCAGCTCATGACAGTGGACCAAAAACTTATCACGAATTACTCACCCAAGTAGAAAAAAGTATATTACAGCAGAAGAGGTAAATGCCTCCACCGCTGGAGCTAAGGTAGTCCGAGAAGTGGACAGGAAGACACGAGAGAGAGGGATTTCAATAGCAAGAGCTCAAATAACAGCATTGACAAAAGGATTTCTGATAGATTCTGACCTTATCTAGCACTGTAGGAACTGCTGGCTCTCTCGCTTATGCATTAAAAACCACGTTTGAAGTGATTTTCATGAGCTCTTATGATGCCCCACCTCCTACCAAGGCCATGGCCAATGAAGAAAGAATCTTTTCAATTGAATCAGTCTAAATATTGCAAATATCACATGTTTACAGGTCACTGAATTGATGATTGTTGCTACCTTTAGCATGAGATACCAAGATTCATTGACCAGGGTTACCTTCAGGAGTATGTGGCAAAACTAGGGGTGGGTATAGGGAGGCCTCTAGCTCCAGCTTATAACCCCCAACGCTCACAGCTATGGATACCCGTGTACTGGTCGGAGGCAATCAAGTCGTAGAGGGATCCAGTAATTAAAGAAGACGACTTGTGGGAAAAGCTTATAATAGTTATCAATTGTGCACCCTTAGGCTTACCCTTAAAGAGGTAGAGCATAAGTCTTATCAATTTACTGAGGTGGATACTGTGGGGATTGTGCAACCTCATCTTAATGCCTTAGCGATTACAATGCCCGTTTCTGTGGTTCGAATCCACAGGACATTGGTAGACAATAGCAATATTGTGGATGTTATCTTTCGAAGAGCCTTTACCAGGATCAGCTTAGACAAGTGCTATTTGAAACCCTGTCGAGGAACCATCCAAGGTTTTATAGGACAGTCTGTAAAACCTCAGGGACAGATTACACTAATAGTAGAGTTGGGAACTGAGTCTTGCATCGGAAGAAAGTTGGCCGATTTTATTGTTATTGATGTTGATTCAAACCATAATGCTATCTTGGGAAGATCTATTATTGCTGGATGCAAGGCTGCAACCTCCATCTATCATTATGTCGTAAAGTTTCCCATGACTTGTGGTATGGTGGTCATCAAGGTTAATCAAAGAGTTGCAAGAGAATGCAATCTTGTTGTACCTTTAGGGCATGCAAATATTGTAAAACGCAAGCTTGAACATGAGGTAGGGACAGAGTCCCCCGATCCAAAGATGGATCAAAATGAAAACTGCCTTGAATCAATGGAAGCAATAGTGCATATCCCTATCGAGAAGGAATGGCTGGATGCTATACTTCACATCACATTAGATCTTTAGGACCAGGTTTGATCCTATTTTATCTCATTTTTTAAGAAGAATTTAGACGTGTTTGCTTAGTCTCATGACGATATAGAGGGCATTCTACCTAACTTAGTTTGTCACAAACTGAATATTGATCTTGAAGCTAATCCTAGAAAGCATAAATGACTGAGACTGAACAGCAAAAGATATGACTTCCTGGCTGGAGAAATGATGGAACTCCTCAACAACTGCTTTATTCGAGAGTAAAGGTATCCGATGGAGGGCTAACCCGGTGTTAGTTTTGAATAGTAATGAAAGTTGGCTGTTATATATCGACTTCACTGACTCGAATAAGGCCTACCCTAACCCACTTCTTCGCATTGACCAAATGGAAAATTCCATAGTAGGGCATGAGCTCTTAAGCTTCATGGACACTTATTTTGGGTTCAATCATATTTAATGCATAAACTAGATGAGGAAGACACCTCTTTTATTACAGATCGAGGCCGTACTATTATCGAATGATATCATTTGGCCTCAAGAACGCGAAAGCTACCTCCAACAGTTAGTCAAAAAGATGTTCGCCTAACAGATTAGCAAAGCAATGGAAGTATATATTGATGACATTCTTGTAAAGAGCATGCAATGCTCGGAGCATATTGCCAATCTAGAGCAAATGTTTAATATCCTAATAGCCATTGCTGGACTAGCAATGGCCCATTTGATGGGAAATCTCTAAGATGTATGTGGACAGTGATTTGGAACTTATTGTAAACCAAGTCAACAGCTCCGAAGATATTAAAGGTGAGCAAATGGCTAGCTACTATGATAGAGTCCGGTAAGATTTTGAGGCATTTAAATCATTTGAAATCAGACAAATCTCAAGATCTCTAAAGAGCCAAGCCGACTCCTCACAAGGCTTACTTCGAATAAAGGAACCAAGTACTTTGATACCATCCCAATCATCCGCTAAAGCTCTTCGACTCTCTAGTAATGAGCCCTAGTTGTGGTCAGTATGTCGACTACACCTGGTAGGAAGAGACTTTGCCTCTAGATAAGTTAGAAGCATGGAAGCTAAGAATCAGGGCTGCTACATATACCTTGCTAGAAGGTCAACTGCACAAGCGATGATGCTTTCAGCCTCCACTCTAGCACGTAAACTTTGATGAAGCATAATATGCTATGTTGGAGATCCACAAAAAGGTATGCCAGATCCACTTAGGAGGTCAAGCTTCAGCTTTTAAACTCCTTAGGCAAGGCTATTTCTAGCCAACACTAAAGAAAGACACCATCAAGTTCGTCTGCAAGTGTCAGGAGTGTCAATACTTTGCTTCAATTAGCCAGGCACTGCCAGAAGAACCTCATTATCTGGTTGCACTGTGGCCTTTTGCTTAGTAGATGGTGCATATCATTGGACCATTCCCACTTGGAAAGGGATCAATTAAATATGCAACAGTGGCAATTAATTATTTTACTAAATAGGTCAAAGCACAACCACTCAAGAGCATAACCGAACACAACATAATAGATTTTATCTGGAAGTTGATCATTTACAGGTTTGGGATACCTCATGCCTTTGTTATAGAAAATGGGAAGAAATTTGACAATTCAAAGCTGAAGAAGTTTGCGAAGAGCTACGAATCAAAAAGTATTTCTCTATGCCCAATCATCCACAGACCAATGGGCAAGTGAAGGCCATAAACAAAGCCATTAAGCATACCCTAAAAACAAGGTTGGAAAGTGTGACATCCCGGTATTCATATCTCCATGTCTCGTTTCATATTGTGAAGGATAAAGTAGGAAATAAATTAAATTATAGGAAGGCGAAGATAAGTCAAACTAGTTATAAATTGCAAAGTTATTAAAAAAATGCTACATGTTTTTCAGAAGGTGGTATTATGATGGACTAATTAAAATAGAAACTAAAAGTTAGGGACAAACTCGAAGGTGGAATAGTCAAGCCAATGTCAAATTTAGACTAAGATGCATTAATTTACTTTTTGGGTTTATCATTTAAGCAAATAATTAAGTTTGAGATCTATATGGAATCATATTATAGGTTTGGTACGTAAATGAACTAAGTGGATAAATATGTAGAACTAAAACCAAAAAATCAAAGGAATTGGTGGCGAGTGTAACAATCCGCTCCACTTTGATATGATATTGTCCGCTTTCCGCCTAGCCTCAATCCCATATTGCTTGGGTAAAGAAAACAAGACACTTTTTAAGTTAAGAGATCCACTCCATCTGACATGAGGCTTTTTGGGTGAGAATCCAAGAGCAAAACCATGTAGGCTAGGCTTAAAGTAAACAATATCATGTCAAAGTGAAGTGGGTCGTTATAGATGGTATTAGAGAAAAGCCCAACCAGAAGTGTGGTCAACAAAGACATTGGGCCTCCTCAAGTGGGGTTGTTGTGAAACAATCAGACATCGCTTGGGTAGAGAAAGAGAGATTAGTTCATAAGCTAAGAGACTCACTCCATCTGACACGAGGCCTTTTGGGTGAAAATCCAAGAGCAAAACCATGCAGGCTAGGCGGACAATATCATGTCATCCCACATTGCTTGGGTGAAGAAAGAGAGACCAATTTAAAAGTTAAGAGACCCACCCCATCTGATATGAGGCCTTTTGGGTGAAAGCCCAAGAGCAATACCATGTGGGTTTGGCCCAAAGCGGACAATATCATGTCAAAGTGAAATAGTTCATTACAGATGGTATCAGACCATAGCCCAACCAGAAGTGTGGCTAATGAGAATGTTGGGCCCCCTTAAATGGGCTGATTGTGACAGCCTCAATCCCACATCACTTGGGTAGAGAAAATGAGACCAATTCATAAGCTAAGAGACCCATCCCATCTAACATGGGGCCTTTTGAGTGAAAGCCCAAGAGCAAAACTGTACGTGCTTGGCCCAAAGCAGATAATATCATGTCAAAATGGCCGTTTGGATGAATATCAGAGGTGGAAGCCAGCGTCACTGAGAGGGTCAGGAAAGAGACCATGACCCAGATGCAAACTCAGTTTGATATGATGCGATCATAGATGGCTTTTGTCTTCCAACACTATGGCATGGAAATACCCTCACAATTTCACAATGTAGAAATACCTACGACAGTGGGTCTTTCAATTAGACTAACGACTCATAGTAGCTGC
>CAVNYN010207958.1:0-17228 GCA_963692815.1 Nyctanthes arbor-tristis | reverse complement strand
CGCTCTTCCGATCTGGAGATCATTACTGACTAGATGCAAAGTTGGAATTCATAATTCAAATTTGTTATATTAAATAAATAAAAGATCATGAGAAAAATGTGTAGGCATATGTCTACAGAGGCCTACATTTGCCTTCATCATTGGCTATAATGCTACATTACTATCTTTTTTGGAAGTAAAGAGATGGATCATTGTTGTTATTTGATAGCTATTTTGAGTGTATTTCGTTAAAACGCCTATCTTGGTATACAATAGAAAAAGTGTTTTCTTTTTTTTTTCCCTTTTTTTGAACATTTTCATTATAAAAAATAAAAGTTTTTTGTTACTACTCAGGGCACTCTTTTTGTTAAACTCTTATTTTTGATAAAGTTATTTTTTTATTCTATATATATTATGTCAATTAAATTCAATTGATTTTTGATTTATTTTTTCCCTTCTTTTTTATTTTTCTACTTTTTTTGTTGAGTTTATTTGTTTAGACAAAATGAATATCTATTTGATTGCAAAAAAATGAATATCTATCTACATTCCTATACATACACATCTTTAGAGTTATAAAAGATAAAAGTCTTTTGCATAACTTTCAAAGAGTTAGTTATTAAAATAATATTTGAATAATTAAATTTAATAATAATATAATTATTGGCTACGATAATATATTTTACCATGGGTACAAGTCAAATAAAAAAAATTTCACCACAACGTAGTCTTTAGAAAACTATAAATAAATAGGCTTGTAAAATTTAATAAACTACGCAAGGAATTTAAAAACGTAAAAGGTGTAATTTCCTCTCAACAACATTAAAAGCCAATCGACCAAAATTCGTTTCCTTTCTTATATAGACAACCAAAATTTTGCAGGCTTATATGTAATAATGACAACAAAAATTTTAAGTGTTCTTTCGTAACTCTTAAAATTTATTAGAAACTGACAAATTATTTTCTTCTCATTAGCGTTATAACATAAATTTCATAATAAAAGAAGCTTATTTGAATAAAATTAGCCTCAAAATTATACTAGAGATCGTGCAAAGCACGATTCTCAACTATTATAGGTAAAACCATAGATGTAACTCAATAACTACAACCCCTCGCTGCAGCTGCCGCGCCCCACCACCACAAACGTCTCGCTGCCGTCACTGCCACCATGCGCCTCACCATCCGCCGCTCCCACCACCACACCCCTGCCACCGCCTAGCACCATAACACCCCACCGTTACTGCCACCGCGTGCCCCACCACCACCGCACAACCTTTCCCTATTACGCAGATCGTTACCCTAAATCACACAGCACCACCATCTTCCCTCATCACTACCGCGCCACCGCTGCCGCGACTATTGGTAATAGTCACCAGCAGCAGTAGCTGCGACTGCTGCCAATGGTGTCTAATTTGCAACAGCGGCTACCGTTGCTACCATGATAACCTGCCCTAGCACCCGCAACGCCCGCCCACCACCGCTAATGTCTCAGCTGTCGCAGTTGTTGTAGCGTGCATCACCGCCAGAACAATTCCGGCGGTTGGATCTGTGTTTTCATTTTATTTTTTTTTAATTTTCACAGTTGGTGGTCTCTTCCTTTTTTATCATTTTGTTACCATTTATCGGGGATGTTACCATCCTCTGATTGATTTCTTTTTTTGTTTACTTCCATATGTTACCATTTATCATTAGCATATTTGAACAAAATTAGCCTCAAAATTATACTAGAGATCGTGCAAAGCACGATTCTCAACTATTATAGGTAAAACCATAGATGTAACTCAAGCACTACAACCCCCGCTCTGCTGCCGCGCCCCACCACCACAAACATCTCATTGCCGTCGCTGCCACCACGCGCCTCACCATACGCTGCTCCCACCACCACCACAACCTGCCACCGCCTAGCACCATAACACCTCGTCGCCGCTGCCACCGCGTGCCCTACCGCCACCGCACACCCTTTCCCTATTACGTAGATTGTTACCCTAAATCACACAGCACCACCATCTTCCTTCATCACTACCGCGCCACCACCGCCGCGACTGTTGGTAACAGTCACTAGCAGCAGCAGCTTCGACTGCTGCAAATGGTGTCTAATTTGCAATAGCGGCTACCGCTGCTACCACGACAGCCTGCCCTACCACCCGCAACGCGCACCCACCACCGTTGATGTCGCAGCTATCGCAGGTGCTGCAGCGTACGTCACCGCCAGAACAGTTCTGGCTTTTGGATCTGTGTTTTCATTTTTTTTTAATTTTCACAGTTGGCGGTCTCTTCCTTTTTTTTATCATTTTGTTACCATTTATCGGGGATGTTACCATCCTCCAGTTGATTTCTTTTTTTGTTACTTTCATATGTTACCATTTATCGGGGGTGGTACTATGTATTAGTTGGTTTTTTTCCTATGTTACCATTCTCGTTGTGTTATTGTAAGAAGTTATATGCGTACATAAAGATAAATATATCCAGTGAAACTAATAATGGTACATTACATGTAAGAAAGTTGTATTAGTCTTTTCCTTTTATAATATTTTGTTTTATGAAGGAAAAATGAAATAAATAAAATAAAATAAGTCGCACCCTACTAGTTAAAGATTTGCTGCTGGCCCCCACTAAATTTAGCTTTTGGCTCCGCCACTAGATGGGATTCTATGTTTAATAAATAAGGGACCTATACTCGTACCATGGAAGTTGATCCCATTGAATGTAGGAAAAGATTTCCATTAATGAGTTTATTGGTCTAATTGTTTCTATTAATATACATTCATCTTTTATATTTTCAACTAATGTACAAATGTTTCTTATTTATTTTTTAAACTCCTATTGTTATATTTGTTAACATTGTTCTTCCCGTGCATCGCACGAGTGATATACTAGTACATATTAATTTAGGCCTACGATTTTTAGGGAGGTTACTCCTAAATCTGCAATATATTTGAGTCTCAGTAATTTAGTACAATTAATTTAGGCCTACTATTTTTATTTACTCGATTTGAGATTTTGGGGCAGAGATGGATTTAGGGACGGGCCACCCCCCAAAAAAAAAGCAAAAAAAAATAATAATAATAATTGAAGCCCAAAAGAAAAAGTTAAAAATTCATGTATAAGAAAAGAAGTCATTTCCCGCATCACCTTGGTCGAATTAAAATTTTTCTTTATTACATCTCTGTCAAAAAACAAAATTCTAGATTCCTCCCTATGTAGAGATCTATCGCCCAACTACAATATACAATAAAGAAATTTAATAAAGGCACACCCTATTTAAAGTGTATTTACGATTTACATACTCTATATTCAAAATTTTCATTGTACTCATTGTACCTTACATGATGGTAACAAAGGACACCTTTTTCCTAGAAAAATATATAAGAAAAATTATAAATTGCTATTACATAAGTTGAAGAGATTAAAATATCCATACTGATCTAACAAATCACACTCTAACTATTATATCAATTATTTAATAATGCAGCCAATGAGGCCTAGCCCATTTGATTATGGGGCTTGTCCTTTAATAGCTTGGCTGGGACAGAACTGTAAATCATATTGCCTAGTTTGATTGCCTATTTGATGAGCCTGCCTGAGATCTCGGTCAACGGGGCACCTATTTTAGCGGGTAACTCGTTAGAACCAGGACGGGGTGTTCCAAGAAGTAAGGCCTGAGTTTTCTTGACGAGATGAGCAGAGCGAAAGCTAGTTTCTCCATCGGCGAATATCTGAGTTCGGCATCATGATATGCTTGGCTGTCATGGTAGATGGGGTATTGTACTCCTTGTTCTATCCTTATCAGCACCACACTCACTGCGATAGGTGAGACCGCCAAGTAGATTGACAAGGTCTCCCCTTATAGGGGTTTAGACAAAAGTGAAGGTGTGGCCAAGCGTTTCTTTAACTCTTCAAATGCTTTCTCGCACTCAGGGGTCCATTCAAATTTCTTTGCCTTTTAGATGACCTCAAAGAAGGGCCAACATTTGTCAGTTGCCTTTGAGATAAATCTCTATGAGGCTCTGCACCTCTTTTACCGTTGTTGGAGATCGCATATGTAGGAGAGCTTGAATTTTGTCAGGGTTCACCTTGATACCTCTCTCACTCACCATATACCCCAAAAACTTTCCAGAGGAACTTCAAAGGAACATTTCTTCGGGTTCGGCTTCATTTTATAAGCCCTGAGCTTGTCGAAAGCCCCATTTAGATAAGCAAGGTGGTCTGGCGCATTGGAGCTCTTTACTAGCATGTCATCGACATATACCTCTATTGTTTTGCCAATTAGGACCTGAAACATTGTGCTAACCAACCTTTGGTAGGTTTCCACTGTGTTTTTCAACCCAAAAGGCATCATCTTGTAACAGTATAGTCCCCTATCTGTAAAGAGAAAGATATGTTCCTCATCTTCAGGAGCCATGGGAATGTCACTATATCTGGAGTACGCGTCTATAAAGGCCATGAGTTCGTGCACATTTGATCTATGTAAGGTAGGGAAAAACTATCTTTTGGGCATGCCTCATTCAAATTTGTGAAATCAATGCACAGTCTCCAGGACCCATTGGATTTGACCACTAGAACGGAATTCACGACCCATTCTTCATATAACGACTCCCTGATGAACCTGTTACTTAACAACCTCGCAACTTTTCAGGCCAGCGCTTTGGATCTTTCAGGTCCCAACCTCGGTCCTTTCTGCCTTGCCGGTTTAGGACGGGGGTTGATGTTGAGTCGATGGCATGCTAAAGCCGGATCTATCCCCTCCATATCTGAATGGGTCCAAGCGAACACGTTCCAGTTCGCCTTAAGGAAAGAAATCAATCGTCCTCTCATCAGTTCATTAAGCTCTATACCGATCAAAATCTCTAAATCAAGTCAATCATCTGATATGGAAACTGTCTCCAGCTTTCCCTCTATGTCCAGGGCCTTCCTTTTGCTACTGACTCTTGGGTTAATCTCGACTGTACTACAGACAGGCCCATGGGATAAGGTGTTGACTTGCGGTGGCATGATCCTGAGATCGCACTCTCTAGCTACGCGTTGGTCCCCATGTATGGACATTTGTCCGTAGGGTGTTGGGAACTTAAGGAAAATGTGGTAAATAGAGACCGCTACCTTGGTGTGTTGGAGAATTGGCCTGCCAAGGATTGCATTATAGTTTGACTGAAGATTAACAACTATAAAGTCGGTCTCGAACCTTTTGATCCATGGAAATACTCCCATCTCTACAGTCAAGGAAATGTTCCCCAGTGGGGGAACAGAATCTCTAGTAAATCCTTGGATGTTGGTGGAAGCCGGGGAGAGTTGACTTAAGTGCAAACCCATTTGAGTATAAGCATTGAGGTACAGAATGTTGGCAAAGCTCCCAGTGTCTCCCAACATCCTGTAGACTTCAAAACCCTCAATATTCATCGTGACCACTAGTGGGCCATCATGAGGTTGCAGGACTCCCCTAGCATCTTCTTCTGAGAAGAAGAAATGGTCGTCTGGGAGATCAGTTGTTATCAAAACATCACAAGCTTGATAGCTGTTCCTCGCCTGTCGGACAAGTTGAGGATGTCGTCTCTGGAACTGTGCGCTGTTGGAGTTTATGTTAACGAGAGTGTGGATTTCAGTTCCTCCAGTTTGGCTGGAGTTCTTTAATTATTGGGGCTGTTGTACTGGCAATGGGTGTTCCTTGTTGCTTTGGTTTAGCGAAGCTACGAACTTCTGCAAATAACCCTTCTCAATGAACCATTCAATTTCTCTCTTAAGATCTCGGCAACCATTCATCTCGTGTCCTACAGACCGATGGTAACGACGGTACTTGTTTTAGTTCAACTGAGAAGTTTGGAAGCACATGGGCTTTGGTTCAGGTAGAAAGTTATCTCGAGATATTCAATTGAGTATTTCTTCTGGGGACGCAGTCAACGCAATAAAAGTTTGTCGTGCTTGTTGTGGTTGTTTCCCCCGATCTGAGTTTCTGGAATATTTCTTTTTTCCTGGCTCGACAAATGACCGGGCCAGTTCTGACACAGCACATTTTTCTTTTCCATTTTCTTCTATGGATGTTTCGACATTAGCAGGTCTTCCAGAAGCTTCTTCTGCATTGATATATCTTTCAGCACGTGTGAGAAAGTCTCAGTAGCTCTTTGGTCTGACCTCGTGGATAGACCACCAAAAGCGACTCCCATGTCGCAACCCGGACAGGACGGCCATAAGCAAGGTGTCATCCGTCACCTTTTCCGTCTCCAGTACTTGCTTGTTAAAGTGGTCCAAATAAGCCTTCAGTGTTTCATTTGACCCTTGTTTTGCCGTCACCAACTTCTCCTTTGGTACCGTCTTGATTTTTGCTCCCATGAATTGAGATAAGAACATTGAGGATAGCTCTTCCCAACTGTGAATTGAGGTCATTGGGAGCTCTCTCAACCATTTTGCGAGGATGTCTCCCAGAGTTGTCGGGAACGCCCTGCACATTCCGATCCTCTCCAGCTCCTTGTACATGTAGTTGTCCAGATGTGAACTCGTGTCTATCTCTCCGGTATATGGCAGCATGTTTGGTAGCTTAATTTTAATCAAGAGGGTTTGCAGAATGGCTATACTGAAAAAGAGGGTCTCCGCTTAGAATATCCACCTTGGGGCGAATCAATGTATTTCCTCTCCCGTTCGGCTAGCTGTCGCCTCATCTCGGTGAGTTCAGTTCTTGCCCGTTCCAGAGGAGGAAGTCCCATCGGTTCTTGAGTGGAGACATGGGAAAACCCTCATTACCATATTTGGCGGCAGATTTCGAATTTGACGACCTTTGGTATTTAAAACGCCGATAAGTGTTTTTGTCCTTTTCTGCAGCTCCGGCCATCTTCGAGTGATGCGAGCTTTCACCTACGTGACTTTGAAGAGGGCTCTGGGTATTCATTCCCACTTTTTCTCCTTCTCAAGTATTGCTGTGAGGATTGAACTTCGTGCTGTTCTCCTGGTAGGTGCGCTTGAGGCTGACGATGTTGGAGTTTATCTAATTGATGCTGCATCTGCAGCACGGCTTGCAGGATCTCTTCTGTCGAGGGTTGCACTGTCGGCATGGGTTCAGATGGAGGGGGTATAGCATTAGGAACACCCGGTGGGGCCAGATCTTTGTCTTTCATAGTTCTTGAAAGGGACTTGGCTGTAGCAGATACGTTCATGCTCATGGCGGCTTGTGGCTGTTAATCGGCCCCTCCTCCTAGAGCGAAATTGTTGACAACAATTTATGCTGGAATTAAATTGACATCAACTACCGGTTTATGGCCACTTGGATCACCGTTTTCCTGAGATTTGATCCTTTTATTGGATATAGATCTCAAATTCTAGCCTAGATTTTCTAAGGAAAAGAGCCAACCCCCTCCACTACTTAGGATGAGGTATTTATAGTGGAGGCTAAGTAGAGCACTTCGAGGCATGGCTAACGCGTGTCAGTCCCTGGTGGCATGGCAGTGCCTATGTGGCATCTCCATCCATCCACGTGTATGTCTAGGATTAAGTAACTCCAACAAGTCACCCAGCTCATTTGGTCTGGAGTTAGGCAGCCATAGTTAAACGATCTCCAGATCAGTAAGATTCCCAACAGAAACGTTTAATGAATTGAATATATTAAATCAGTAGTGTTTTAGGTGCACTTTTTTATGATTTGATACTGATTTCCATTTTTCCTTTATTTTTTTTAAATTCATAATCTCGTTTTTGCATTTATATATATATATATTCTAATATTTAGAAGTGACTTCATTCATATATATTTAGCAAATTATTTTTTTTAAAGAATCAAACAAAAATTGAATTATTAACCGACCCGAACACTTCTTGACATTAATAGAATTGAACCCGAGAAATTTCACTCCATTTAGGACAGAGATCCATATAACTTGAAACATATTATTCTTATTGTCATTGTTATTACTTGTAATCATTGACCAATATAACTCATAACTCAAACAAATGAATTCGTGATTCAACCAATATTTTTGGAATTCATTTTTCTCATTGTGCGTTTGATTGACAAATAAAAATAGTTTTACCCATTTAAAAATCAATTCTCACCTCTCGTTAGGTAAAATATTTTTCATGAAAATTGAAAAATATTTTTTTCCATCTTTCCATGTTTTTTTTCTCTTTTCCTCCCCCCAACCCCATCTTTCATTATTAGACACTTCCTTAAATAAATAAAATTCAAGAAGAAACTTGGAATTTCGGTGGGGCGTGCTGCGTAAGTAGAGTTGAGAGGTAAACATAGTCACATGAAGTTAAGAGAACGTTTTCTCCAAGTTGGCAGTGTGTTTTTCAGGCTTTCTATAGAATTAGATCTGGTTCCAAAGTTTGGAACCAAATCTAGTCATGCGGCCGCATGGACAGATCTATGCGGCCGCACGTGATGATCTGTGCGGTCACACCAGGCCGCATGGCCGTCTGGTGGAGCCACACGGCCTGGTACGGCCATACAATTATCCTGTACGGGCATACAAACATATCCGAGCGCCGTACCAGGCCGTGCGGCTCCACCAGATGGCCATGCGGCCAAATCATCACGTGCGGCTACATGGATCTGTCCATGCGGCCGTATGACCAAATCTGGTTCTAAACTTTGGAACCAGATCTGGTTCTATAGAAAATTCAGTGTGTTTTTTACTACTAATTTATTATTATTATCAAATCAGTTTGCCGTAAAAATTAACTTAAAAATTGAAGTAAACAATAAAATAATTACTAGCATTTACATACAACACCAAACAATAATATAATATAATACAAAATGCTTATATGATCACCATTTTCTCCAATCATAATACTATGTGTGGTGTCGTTACTGCACAATACTTAAACATTTTAGTAAAATAACCCTCTGTCCCATAAAGGGATCTACAATATAAGTGACACACATTAGCATCTTGCCTCGAGCATGGTTATTGTCACAACATTCTTAGTGACCCTTCTCGACTCACTTGATGATGTGTCGGTCTCAATCCAACCCCTTTCCATGAAAAAAACCATGCTTATAAGGTTGCGGCAATGCCTCACCATTGTTGTCCTGTCTTTAAGTAGTTTTTGAACACAGAGAGGGCTTACATGGATACATCCAAGCACTTCAGGTTCAACAAAAAACAGATGGGATATATATCGTCTAGAGAGATATATGTTTCTAATTAGTTGGTCTAGTTGTGTTATTATAACATACCTGAAGTAATTGTTAAGTATAATGAAAATGCGAAAGTAAAAGTTGAAATTGGGTCGTACTCCAAATATTCCAACTTACCATCAATATCCAAAAATTTAAGGACTCCCAACTCGAACTTGCTATATATCATCTTCTACTGACACGCATCAGATAAATTCCGACGTTAGCTTGTCCAATCATATCATTCTTTTATTTTTATTTTTTGCATTTTTTTACCGGTTAACATAATTCGTGACGTGTATTTAGAACTAGTAGGAATCAGCTACTTCAAATGTTGAGATCTATATATTTTTAACCAATTATCCAGTCAATGTACGTACTGAATTTTGTTAAATAATTTATCAAAGCCGCTACACTCCAATGAGAACTGGTCCAACTCATTCTTCTTACAGAACGAAGATTAAATCTTTTACTTTTGTCCCATCCAGTAGATGGCTTATGGTAATTTTTTTTTTTTTTTGGGGGGGGGGGGTTCTTATTACATTGGCTAATCTAGACGGTGAGGAAAAGGATGAAACCATACACATTTTTTGTCATGAAATAGTTATCTATAACATTTTTTTAAAGAATTCTATGTAGTACCAGTTTATGTGGCAACTAATATGAAATTAAATGATAAGTGAAATTAAATACATAAATAAATGACCTACTTGATTCAACTTATCATTTGCTGAAACCTTGATATAGTGCCAAGCGTTAGTGGTGCTAAGTGCTTGTTTGATTCTCATTATGAAAGTCAAATTATAATGAGAAATTATAATGAGTTGGAATGAGTGGTAGATGTTTAATTGAAGTTTGAAATGTGTAGTGATAGTTGAACAATTGTTAAATTAGTAGTCAAATTAGTGTTAAGTGAAATTATAATGGGAAAGAATATGGGTTTCAAACAAGCTCGCATTACTCTTTTTTTTTTCTTTGACTAAGATATGATTGTTTTTTAGTTCTACAACTTGGTGTCAATAATTGTTGGAGTTTTTAGCTTATTTTGTAAGACGAATTGTCAAACATAGTATCAAATATGTGGTCATAGAGATAGAGATATACAATCATGAATAAGCTCAAGCAGTATTTGTAGGTGACTGATGTATTCTTTTATGTTCACACCCAGTATAAAAAACATATATAGTTGAATCACATATAGGAATAGATATAATTTTACCCCCAGAGTACACAAGAACGTCCATTGATAGATAGTTATTTGTTGTGTTTAAATCCCTTAAACGTGTTGTTAATATTTGATATAAAATTTACGTTTAAGTTGGCGAATTTCAGGTAAGAATCCAAGAGGAAGTCAAAGTGGGCAAATTTGGATCAATCGAGCACGAGTTACAAAGTTTGGGGGCAAAACGAACGAAACAGAAAGTTGAAAGACGAAAATTGGCGCTCTGGATGCATGTGGCGGCATGGCTGAGCCAGGCGGCCACATGCTCAGGCAAAATATTCACAGGGAGGTATGCGGCTCCGTGCGGCTGCTTGCATGAAGTGGAAACACGGAGGAATCGATGCGCCTATGGGGATTATCATGCGGCCGCATGCCACGAAGGCAGAAACCAGAATGTGTGCAGAATGCTTTATGCGGGAGATCGGACCAACCATGCGTCCGCATAATGCCAACAAAATTAGGACAGACTCGGCTAAGAGACCCATGCAGCCGCATAGGTATATCATGCGCCCGCATCGGGAAATTTCGCGGATTTCCTTTAGTTTCCTATTTTAGTTAAAACTCTTTTCGTCGCCAACCTATTGGACGAATTTTACTCTTTTCTTATGATTTCATGCACATTATAAAATGGGTCTAACCTAGGATTGAGGGCACACCTTCGCATATACATCCACTTTACGTTGAAATACTTAGTTTTCTCGAGATTTTAGAAAAGTTTTGTTCGGTTTTTGGGTTGAAGTTTTAGGGTTGAAAAAATATTGGTGCAATCATCTTTTTCTACAGCTTCATTCATCAAAACCTGGTGATGTATTCTGACTCTCGTATGCTTAATTTTATCAATTCCATGAGTAACTAAACATCTTTTCTTGGGACGAGCAATGAAACCCCGTTGTGAACCCTAGTTACATGATTATTGATTCGACTTGTTAAATTGGTTTCTAGTTAATTCTTTGTCGTTGCTTTGTAGTGTGTTCACTTATTAGAGCTCGGTGGGTAGATGTTTATTGGGTTATGTTGAACTCGAGAGAGGAATGCATGAATTAGATTTTGGCGATAGAGAACATTAATTTGGACAAGACAAAGAGATTAGCTTGTGGTTAGTGTATTCACGTAGATTGAACTTCGGGGATATTTACATGAGTTTCTTGTTGATAACACATTTAAGAGAGTTGTTAAAGCGCTCACTTAGAAATAAGTGAGGAGGCCTAAGTGAGTAGGATTAACTAATTTCGAGAGGGGTAGTTAATTACTTATGTAAAATTCGATCATTAACTGGGATTGGTTTTTATTAAATTAATGAATAGGTAGTTAGAGGAATCAATGGTGGTGAAGTTGTGAGTCCCAAGTTCAAAAAATTCTTGAGAAAACTTTCATAATCACTTTCACATTTTTAATTGCTTAATTTTATTAGTTTTACTTTTTATTTAGTTTAATCTTAAATAAATTTCAAATTTCGATCTTTCCGACTAGAGCATGAATTGGATTCTCGGTACTTAAATCTTTCCTCATGGGAATGATAACCCGGACTCATTGTCTATTATATTACTTGTTCGACCCGTACACTTGTGGATTGACAAACGTATTTTATATGAACAAGTTTTTGGCGCCGCTGCCAGTGACTGAATTTAATATTGAAATTATTCAATTTTGCTTTAGCTTGACTTTATTTTTATTTTTGCAGATTTACATGCGTAGGAGTGGAGTGGAAGATTTACAACTATACGACCCAGAAATTGAAAGAACTTTCAGAGTTAGACACAGACAACAAAGGTTCTTTCAAAAGATGGCTGGAGTAGTTGGTGATAATGATAATCCAATTGCTCCAAATAATGGCAATCAAATTGCACCGGGTAATGGGAATGAGCCAATTGTAAACACAAATAGACCATTGAGAGAGTACCTCATGCCAATCATTGGAAATAACTTAACTTGCTTAGTTCCACCGGTCATAGCTGCTGTAAACTACGAGATCAAGCGGGGAACTATCCAGTTGGTGCAACAAACGGTTCAATTCAATGGTTTACCAGAGGAGGATCCAAATGAACTTCTAAGGAAGTACGAGGAAATTTGTGGGACGTTCAAAATGAATGGAGTACCAGCTGAGGCAATTAAAATGAAATTGTTCTCTTTCTCTTTGAGTGGTAAAGCTAAAACTTGGGTGAATCTGACACAGAAATTCATGGATAAATTCTTTTTGCCGGGTAGAGTTTTGAAAATAAGAAGGAAGATAACCTCGTTCAGTCAGAATCACGGGGAAAGGATATTTGAGGCATGGGAAAGATATAATGATATGTTGAGAAGATGCCCAAATCATGGAATCCTAGATTGGCTCATTGTACAAACTTTCTACAATGTGTTGACTGATGAGAACAAGAGACATGCAGATTCAGCAGCCAAGGGTTCACTCATGGACAAAACTTATGAAGAGGCAGTTGAGATTTTTGAGAAGATGACAGCTAATAGCTACCAGTGGTAGTTAGATAGAACAATGTCTCGAGCTGGAGTTCATGAAGTAGATGCATTCACTTCTCTGTCTATACAACTTGCAGCACTGGCAAAGAAAGTTGATGGTCTTGCAAAGCCATCATTAATATGGTTCAATCTTCAGCCATATGTGACATATGCTGTGCAAAACATGCTACTGCTATTTGCCCAGCTGTTCCTGTGAACACTCCTGAGGATGAACAGGTAATGTTCGTTGGAAATAATTAGAGGTAGCAAACTGGGTCATATGCTCCAACTTATAATCACCCTAATTTTTCATGGAGAGATAACCAACAAGCGGTGAGACCACCAGGTTTTAATCAACAACTGTAAAGGAAAAGTCCATTGAACGATACGTTCAGTAAGTATATGGAGGCAAATAATCAATTCATGCAAAAAACTGAGCATACTTTTCAGAACCAGAATGCAACCATAAAGAATTTGGAGACTCAGATGAGCCAAATGGCTTTTGCTATGGCAAGAAGAGCGCCCGATACTTTGCCTAGTAACACTGAAACAAATCCAAAGGAACAAGTAAATGCCATAACAACAAGGACTGGGTTGGAATTGCCAGTTGAAGAAGAGAATGAAAAAGAAAAAGCAGTTGAAGAGGAAAAGAATCAATCTGAGAAGAAAGAACAGACAGATGATCAAGCGAAAAAAGCTCCATCACCTGTCAAAGCATATGTGCCTCCAATCCTCTATCCTCAAAGGCTTTAGAAGAGCAAATTGGACAAGCAATTTGGGAAATTTCTTGAAGTTTTCAAGAAATTACACATCAACACTCCATTTGCAGAGGCCCTTGCACAGATGCCCAGCTATGCAAAATTCATAAAGGAGATTCTCTCTAACATACACGACGCTCTTCCGATCTCGAAACAGTCATGTTAACTGAGAGGTGTAGTGCTATCATTCAGAATAAGCTACCTCTTAAGTTAAAAGACCCAATGAATTTTAAAATACCTTGCACAATTAGTTCAATTTATTCTAGTTTAGCCTTACATGATTTAGGTGCAAGTATTAATTTAATGCCCTTATCTGTAGCGATCAGAAATTTTTATAAATAAAAAATTTAAGTTCTTACAAATTTACTAAGTTAAGGCGCGTCGCTACCACTTTTTCGTTTATTATTTATTATTGCATGATATTGGTCACGGAAGTAAATGAATGTCTCGCGCTCGTCTAGCTTTGAATAAAGTGATTTTAAGATCTAAAGGCGAACATCAAAATTTAGTTAACTGAATCGAGTATGGAATTGTCAACTCGAGGCCATTGTGTTAAAGTTAAGAAATGTCAACCTAATTAAAATTCTCAGATCCGTTTCATTTTGTGTAAATGCAAATCTGATTTGAAAACTTGCATACAGTCCAATTTGCATGAAATAATTTATCCAATTCTCCTAGCCTATTCAAGCCCAATTCATTAAGCAAATTTTAACAATTTAGGTAGCCAAACAACCCACGATCATGTCAGACATTTTTTGCCATGGCAGTTTCCTTCCCAAACTCACATATGCAGTTTCTATTCCATCATGTGTCACATTCTCTGTGTTGCAAACGTCTTGTGAAAAGAAAACGAAATTTTCCACTACATTTTTTCTTCTGTCAAGTCGGATCCAAGCAAGGAGTTATTTGGCTTTGCTGCTTCGTTATTTTTTCTGTAAATGAAAATCAAAACAATTTCGGCTAGTGACTGAATTCACAACCAGTTAGTCCCTTTTGTTCTGTAAATTCTTCCACTTATATACTATGTCCTTGTTCTTGTAAATTATATGGTATACACACGCACATAGCAGCCGGTAATCTTTGAAAATAGAGTTTCAAAGCACTGAAAATTTCAACTAATCTAAACGTTCAAACATCTAGTTTGTGCAAAACATTCAACACAGAAGCCTTTCTTAATGACATCCATACACCCACAGAGCTTCAAAAAAAAAAATGGCAGAAATAAAGCAGTCACCGCCGGCTGCCACATGCACCACGACTTCTTTAAACCCAAAATGTACCAAGAAAAACCAGAAATTCAAATAGCCAAGAACCCAGAGTCTCGACGCGACTCACCTTAGTCGGAATTGCTCTATTCTTGGCCGAAAAATTCATCCAAACTGCACCCTCTGCCACTCTCAAACCTGACTAAAATTTGTGAATCCATGTTGTTTGAACCCAAAGGCCAAGCCACGAATGTCTCTGCTCCTTGAACCGTGCCGTGAACTGCATTCGCAAGCCTCACCGTCACTTCAAAATACCCAAACCGCGACCCCTCGATGTCGACCGAACGGAGCACCCAGCTGCGAAACCGAACCCACACTCGCCATTGATTTTGAACCATCTCTGAGCTCAGCCACACTTAAACCCTTTGCTCCGCCATCGATTGAACTTCATCGTACCCGTCGCCTCTCTCTTTCTGCGTTCCCTCTCTCCGGTTTGTAAATCAATGAATTTTGGGGATTGTTATTAAATCTCAATTGCATTATGGTCCCTCATGTTTTAAATCCTCTATTCCGACCCTTGTGTTGTATCTTCGTTTAAATTTGGTCTTAATAACTTTCAGAAAAGATAAATCAGTCCCTATCGTTTACCCTTTCCCTGTGGTTTTGTTGATATTTAAGTGGGTTCAACAGTTCCAATTTTAGATAGTGTAATCCCTTGATTTCCAAAATTTGTTGTTCTAAAGTTTCAACTTCAAGTAATCTTCTAATTGAGTCAAGGATGCTTTTTATTTATTGTATTATATCTCTAAATCTCTAAAACTCTATTTGTGTAAAATTTTAGAGCTTAATAAATTTTAAATCAATTCTCTAAATGATAACTAATTATAACTTATCCTTTATTAGCTAGACGAGGCGAATTGATCTCTTGAAGTTTATTCGCCTCTAAATCTCAAACTCAGTTGTGAAATTAAGGTAGCATCTACTTCCTAAAATTAATTGTTTTATTTTTAGATGATGCGCACACAATGAAATGATTAAGTTGCAATTGATGACGTGTGATTTGAGTTAAATGTGGTATAGTTTTAATGCCAACATGTTGCACTCAGGATAGTACATTTATTTAATTGATATATCCACGGGGATATACTATGGTAGTATGATCAAGTTTGATAGGCCCTGAGTAGTATGTTATATAAGATATACTGATGAGTTGAATGAGAATTGGCTAGCCTACACGGCATCATATGTTTTGACTTGTTGGGATTATCTGAATCATATGTTGAATAATTGTTAAGGTGGATATTGCAACTTGTAAACTGTACGCCGAGATTACTGGGTGTTTCTTCGAAATGCTCATTGTTTTTCTAAAATCGTTTTAGGTGCTAGAGTGGTCGGCGAGACCGGTGGCAGTGCCTATTAAATATTATGATTTAGTATAAGCTAAAGACATAAAACTTAGTGTTTTTTTTGTTCAAGACTTTATTATGAAATTGATGTGAAATTTTAATCTCGGTTGACTGGATATGTAAACCCGTATTTTAACGACTTTGTTCAAGCTTGATATTATCAAATATTTAGTAAAGTATGTTTTGCGTTCTATACTTCCTGACGCAATTGGATTTTGAAATGTTAATAAAAAAAGGGATTTCCACATAGATCAAAGTAAAAAGAGCAATTCGAGTGGCGTTTTGGGTTCGTAAAACTCGAGGCGTTACATTATCTATGTACAGAAAACTTGGATTGGGAGAATGTAGGCCAACAACTATGTCCTTGCAACTGGCGGATCGATCAATTAAATATCCTCGGGGAATCGTTGAGGATGTCTTAGTTAAAGTGGATAAGTTCATCTATTCAGTAGACTTTATTCTACTGGACATGGAAGAAGATAAAGATATTCCAATTATCTTGGGGCGCCCATTTTTGGCTATAGGAAGAGCATTGATCGATGTTCATGAAGGAAAATCAATTCTAAGAGTGGACAATGAAGAAGTTACTTTCAACATGTTTGAGGCTATGAAGCAATCTTCGTCTATTGATTCTTGCTTCCAAATTGATAGCAACGACCGAGCAACAAAGGAAATCTTTGAAGGAAATCTTCCTACAGAACCTCTTGAAGTTTGTCTTGTGCACTCTGAAACTACGAAAGCTGAAAATTCAGAAATAGCAAAGATGGCACAACACTTGGAGGCTCTACCTTCTATGGCACATAGAGGGAATGGTTCTATGAGCCATTGGGTAAAGCTCCTAAGAAATTTTTACCTTCCATTAAGTCTCCACCCACTCTTGAGTTGAAACCTTGGGAGAGTCTTCTACTTTACCGGTTATAATCTCAAATTATCTGACTGAGTTAGAATAAGAAAGATTGCTCCGAGTATTAAGGGAACATCGGACAACTATTGGTTGGACCCTAGCTGATATTAAAAAAATCAGCCCCTCACTTTGTCTGTTAAATCTTGATGGAAGATAACTCCAAACCATCTATTGAAAATCAACGGAGATTAAATCCTACT
>CAVNYN010207956.1:0-14228 GCA_963692815.1 Nyctanthes arbor-tristis | reverse complement strand
CCCCCCCCCCCCCCCCCCCCCCCCCCCCCCCCCCCCCCCCCCCCCCCCCCCCCAGAGGTGTGAATCTCCCATTTCCTGCTCAACCCATTCCCAATTTTTCCAGCTGGAATTGTGGGGATTCACCCCCTAAAAAACACTACCAGAAATGGCAATATTTCTAGTAGCATTTTTGCTTTCGAAAACTGTAGCAACTTTACTGTCGTTTTTTGCAGCAAAAATATGGGTGAATCCTCCCCAAAATATGCCAAAAATGGCAGTAAACTGTTGCCATTTTTGACAGCGTTTGGGGGATGAATCCCCTAAATTGCTACCGGACAGCAACAACGTTGCTGTAATTTCCGACAACAAAAATGTTGCCAGAAATGGCAGAAATCTGTTGTCACTTCTAGTAGCGTTTTTTTTTTTTGGATGAATCCCCCCATATTCCGACAGGAGACTATCATTTCTGGCAGCCATTTGATGTGTTGGTTTGGGTGGGGTGGGTTGTTTTTCTTTTTTTTTTTTTTACATTGTTTTATTATTTTTAATATTTTTAAATATTTTTTTAAAATTAAAAAAGTAAAGTGTAACTGTCCAAATTTAGTGAATAGTAACAAAAATAATGATTTGTGCGCATTTATTTAAAGGTTGGGGATAAAAGTGTTGCTTAAAAAAGGTTAGAGACGAAACGAGCTATTAACTTAAAGGTTGGGGACCTTTTGTGAAATTAACCCTTATAAAAAAAGATACATTGATGGAGGTGTGTGTGGCGTGATTAGTAAAAAAATATTTTGTAAATAACTAAATATAATAAGCCTTATCATTAGTGGCCATTGAATTGAAGCTCTTATATATGTGGGGGAAGGGTATTCTATGCCCTTATTTAGTTTAAATTTTTCAAAATCACCTTTTTACAAAATTAATTCTTAAATATCTAAATCGTTTAATGCATGAGCTAATGTGAAAGAACTAACTATAAAAGTCCATCAAGATGCATCAAAGATTAAAGGGTTTTTTTTTTTTTTTTAAGAAATAAGGTAAAATTTATACTTTTATTGTTTTTTCTTTTAACAACTAATCCAATTTTTTCTTTTCTTTTCTTTTTTTCTTCTCTTTTCATATAAGTGGCATGCTTGAATTGTACAACACATGATGGTAAATGTACAACAGTCGTCAACACAATTGATGGAACAACATAAGTTGCTAGAGGTGCACTTGCAAGCACATATTCATTTTCACTTTTTTCTATTTTTTTTTCCTAGTTAATATTTTCTCGTGAGATCTACCGTAAATTTCTCCATTTTGCAAATTAAGCCCCGTTCCACGTTTCCTTCGACATCGTCACTGCAACTACTCCGGCCCGTAATCTTCGTCATTGCCCATCTATAGAACTGACTGCCGGAAGCAGCATGCGTCGAGGAAGAACACCACCTAGCTAGAAGATAATTTAAGATTTGAAGTAGACAGAGAACAAGTAGTACTTGTTTCCGGCGACAACGGAATACATTGAAATTTTGAATTAATTGCAGCAAATAAAATTTTGCTAAATAGTGTTATGCTGCGGAGTGCTATGAAGTTAAATCTTCCGTTATATGATTCTCCCGGGCTAATTGGGAAGAAATGAACTGGTTAGTGCATCATTTCCTACGTCGGAGACCAAAACCCGACCTGATACTTCGTCCATTGATGATGATTTTTGGCAGCAGTGGGCACGAACTCTCCCCCTTTCTGCACTTCTCCCCTTTATGCATGTAGCTTTTCCCGGCGCCGGAAATGATGGAAGATCTGGGAGCTTCGGAAATAACGGGAGCTGGAGATGAGCGAGGCTCAACGAGGTTAGAAAGATCCGGTAATTCCATTTTAACCGCAAGGGTTTTTTTGTCAATTTGTTTCAATTGTGCCTATTGTCAATTTGTTTAGATTGCCCTTAGCATTTAGCTAGCATTTTACATCAACCTACCTACAATACATTATTACTACTACTAACAACAACAACAACAACAACAAAAGTAATAAAGATATCAATATCCCACTATTATCATCACTAATTTTCTATTACAGTATATGTATATATATAATATATAAAAGAAGATGCTCATCTGATCACCTAATCAAAATAATAATTTATGTAAAGTGTTCAATAATTTTGTCTCAACTTTGATCTTTCTTTATTAATATATCATTTTTTCTTTTGTCAAGATGAGATTCATGAAATTTTCATGAGAGTGATGGCCATTAATTTTCATTCGAACCTCATTGTTCACCTGTAATCACTGAAAGATTGACTCATTACTCACATTTAATTGTTCCTCTGGTTATGATCTAATTTTTGCATTAACACATAGTCTAGAACAGGGGAATTATCTCCCCGAGGCGGGATAAGCCATCTAGTCATGAAAGAAAATAAGAAATTCTAGTAGTACATGATGAAGTATCAAATATAAATTTAATTGTCCGGTTAAATTGTTACAAATAATCGTCGATATGTGAAAAGAAAAAATGAGACCAAATTAACAAAGCCTACGTATATTATTTTTGCAATTTTTTTTTCTTGCTGAAGTGTTTAGGTTATTACTTATTGAGTAGAATATAAATATAATTTCTTTTCACACAATATCAGATTAACAGATAAATATTGATTTCAATTCACACACAAAACAGAAAGGCAAGTACTCAAGTATAGCAAGATCACAAAACTTCAAAGCGTGTAATGTTGACAAAAAAAAAATGTAAAAACAATTACAACAAAATTACATATAATGCACGTCCGATACATTAGTAATAATATATAGATTATATCACTATAATAATTATAAAGGAGCAAACCTTTGACACTATTTATAAGATATCATGGTGATGTCATGGTGATTTTTTTTCTTTTTTCTTTTTTCCTCTTCTTTTCTTTCTTTCTTTTTTATTTTATTATTATTATTATTATTGTTATTATTTTGCTTTATTTTGGATACAAGTAGTGTGTTGATTTCTTTTCTTTTTCTTTTTTTTTTTTGAGATTAATTATTTGCTCAGATAAAATGAATATCTATTTACGTTTCTACACATACACATCTCTACAATTATAAAAGATAAAAGTTTTTTTGGTACTGCTTCTGATACTTTTTTTAAAACTCTTTAAATTTCAAATAATGTGTGTATAAATTGGTTGTTAATTTACTTCTTTTGATTATAATTAAATAATTAGTATCCCAAATTTATAAATAAATTTGTTTGACTTACATGTAACCCCTAGAAATTTACAATGATGTTCTATAAAATTATTGCCATTTATTTAATAATAATAATAATAAGCTAATTATTGGTTATAAGATGATATATTTTACCATAGGGTACAAGTTAAATAAAAGAAAGTTTCACTACAATTTAGTAGTTAGAAAACTATAAATAAATAGGCTTCTAAAATTTAATAAATTACACAAGGAATTTAAAAAAGTAAAAGGTGCAATTTCCTCTCGACAACTTTAAAAACAGGTTAACCAAAGTTCATTTCCTTTGTTATTTGGTCAACCAAAATGTAATGCAGACTTATGATAGTAATAATGACATAAACTTAAGTATTGTTTTATAATTTTTAAAATTTATTAGAAATTAGTAATATTTTTTTACATTATTAACATATGAAGTAAAAGCCATAACACATGAAGTGCTATTTGATGCAAAGCACGATTCTCAACTAGTAATATATATATAATAAAGGTAAAGATATCTATACCCCGCCATTATCATCACTAATTTTCTATAGAAGTATGTATGCATAGAAAAAGAAGATCTGATCACCTAATCAAAATAATAATTTATGTTGTAAGTGTTCGATAATTTCGTCTCAACTCTATCTTTCTTTACTTTATTTATTATTTTTTCTTTTGTCAAGATAAGATGCGTTTGAAATGATTCGTGTTTATAGAACGGAATTCTGAATGAGAGTTAAAAGATAGAAAATGGAAGGTTGAATGAATAATTATTATTATTATGAGAAAGCGTATAGTCCTTCATTTATAGAGGTGAATTTGACTCATCATCGTTACAAGCAGCCATATCACTTCTATAAGATGCCATATTTACTCAGAGACGACCACCCCTACACTCTTCACCACTGTCGCCCCATTAGTCTATACACATATCATCATATTCAAGTTTCATGAGAGAGACGTCCATTAAATTTCATTCAAACCTCATCGTTCACCCATAAACACTGAAAAATTGACTTAGTAAATCACAATTGTTTTCTTGGTTATGATCTAATTTCTTCATGATTAACACACACACACATTTTAGAATAGAGGAATGATTTCCTCCCCCAAGAAATGATAAGCCATCCAATCATGAAAAAAAATCTAGTATACTTTAGGAGTACTAATAATGAATTCACATTTGCATTTTAAATAAATAAATAAATAAATAAATAATATACATTTCCATTCAAGGCCCGTATTTAACAATAAATTGAGCTATGTGTTTCTTTATGTTGGTTCTTGATTTGGTCACAGAAGATGTAATAGATATTCTTAGAGCAATCACATTAGTGTTATTAAATTTAACTATCCACATAAGCAAAAAGTAAAGTTTTTAGTGGTTGTTAAATGACACATAAGTAAGTTAGATTTAACCATTAATTTATATCACATTAGTGGTTCTAAATAAGAGTGTTAAATTTAATTTTCAATTCAATAGTCAAATAGTGGGTCAATCACAATTTAATTAAAATAAAAATAGAACAAATAATACCCCACAAAGTGTTAAGTTTATTGTTAACTTTAACAATGAAACTAATAACTTGTTAAATTAAATGCTCTCAGCAACTACTTTAACACCACCAGTGTAGGTTGTTTTTTGAGTTGTTAACTCACAACTTCACTAACAACCTACTTTAACACTATCAATGTGGATGCTCTTAGAATACCAGAAATTTGTTCATCCAATAATATTGAGTGCTGAAATGGCACTCAATATTAAAGGGTTCGTCCAATAATATTGAGTGCTGAAGTGGCACTCAATATTAAAGGGATAATCCTATATTGAATAATTATAAAACTAATAAGCAACATAAAAGAAATTGGGCTACTCTTCTACATATGTTGACCTTTTAAGACTGACACCAAATTTTAATATCGTACGAAAAGTCATTAAGCTCGTCATTCAGGGAATCTTTATAAAAAATAGGATAAATTTATTGTCTTATTCTTAAATTTTTTTCTTTAATTAGACAATAAATGTGGGTAAGACTATAAATTTACCTCATTTTGTAAAAGATTACTTGAATAATGGACTTGCCACCTCCATTTGGTGTGCTCTCACGACTCATGCGACTGTCATTCTCATTATTCTCAATCAAAATGGTCACGATCAACTATCAATTGCTTCTACTTTCTCATTCTGAGTCTAAAAATTCTCACTCACATTCTACTATCAATTTTGTAGACATCAATCTCTCTTAGAACACCTGTCCAAAATTTTGTTAAGTTCAGCCCAGCCCAGACATGGGAAGATATTAATGGATAGAGAAAGAGCTCTAGAGAAAATTAACTATACTTCAATACCAGAACTCGGCGACTTGTCTGCAATTCCAAAGCTGCTGAAGTATTTGTGTGACAGTGCTCTCAAGACTGATGAAATCTTAGTAAGATTTCTCGATTTTCTGGTAAACATTTTACAAGTATCACTTGATCCAACTTCGGTGATTATTTTGGATCCTGGTCAAATCCATCTTCTTGAGAGGAAGTTCAAGTTTTTTCTGGCAATACTTGGGGATACACCATTCCAGGGCAATGACGGAGAAGAAACCTACAATATTAATAATAATTTCGGAAGAAATTGAGTCTGCAGCCGACTTGGCGGGAATTTTCTCATATTTGTTCTTTGTAGCCAATTATCCGGCGACTGATATGGAAATGGATGAGGCACTCGCTCGTTTGTTACCAAAGTTTGAGATGGTCGAAGCTAAGATCAAAGAGCACTGTTTCTCAATGCTCTAAGTTTTACCACTCGAATTTCTCCGCCTTGTGCTTCCATATTCATTATTGACTCGGTCCTTGAAGATCGCCATCGTCTAATAATAATTAATCAGGAAGATGCTAGCCTCAATGTTAATGTGAAGGATCAAATTACAACACTGCGGGAGGAACTAATTTTCTCCAGATCCTTTTTCAGTTATACAGACCAGGTTGGGGAAAAGAAAGAAGCATTGGCTGAATGTGAAATGCAACTCATAGGCTTGAAACATGAAGCAGAATATATTCTTTCCAGGTTTGTGTCTGGAGATATCCCTGTTTGGTATCTCACTCTCAGACTTGCTAACTTCATTCACAGGACTCAACTCATCAGTTTTACACTCCCGGAAATCAAGCTAACTTATTATGGAATTGGGAGTTCACAAGTGGCAGAAATTAGTCCAAGTGAAGTCTTTCCCCAGGTAACTAAAAGCAGTACTCCCATGGTTGCTGAGATTATTGTGGGCTACAAGGAGGAGACAAAGCAAATTATAAGCCAGCTACTTAGAGGAACAAACCTCCTACAAGTTATTTCCATCATTGGGATGTCTGGACTTGGTAAGACGACCTTAGCAAAGAAATTGTACAACTCTTACTCTGTTATCAATCGTTTTGATGTGCGTTCTTGGTGTGTTGTTTCTCAAACTTATGAAAAGAGAGAGCTATTGATTGACGTTTTGAGTTCCATAACTAAACTCAATGAAGATGAAGTCTTGACGATAGATGAAGGTGAATTGGGTGAACGTCTTTACAAAAGATTAAAGGGGAGAAGATACCTCCATGTTATGGATGATATATGGAGTAGAGAAGCATGGGATGATTTGAAAAAGTACTTTCCAGATGATGGAAATGGAAGCAGGATATTGTTCACTGGCCGGAATAAAGACGTGGCGGCTTCGTCCAATGCAATTATTAACGACCTTCCTTTCCTATCGGATGAGGAATGTTGGGATTTGTTACAGAAGAAGGTTTCCAGAAATGCTATTTTCCCTCCAGAACTTCAGGATATTGGGAAGCAAATTGCAAGAAAGTGTAAGGGACTACCACTTGGAGTGGTTGCGGTAGCTTCAGTTCTTGCAAATATGGAGAGAAAAGAAAGCTTGTGGCAAGAGGTTGCAACTAGTTTAAGTTCTTACACATCCAAGGACCAAGACATACTAGAACTTAGTTACCAACATTTACCAAATCGTCTAAAGCTGTGCTTCCTTTACTTGGGCATATTCGAGGAAGACGAAGAAATTCCTGTTCCAAAATTGTTATTGCTATGGATTTCTCAAGGATTTATACCGAAAAAGGAGAACAAGAGCATAGAGGATGTTGCAGAGGATTATCTGATGGAGCTCGTTAACAGAAGCATGGTACAAATTACCAAAAGACGATTTGATAATGGACTCAAAACTTGTAGCATCCATGATCTTACACGTGATATGTGCTTGAGAATAGCCAAGGAACATAAATTTCTCAAGGTGTACAAAGAGTAAGCTCAGTCACAGCGCTGTAAATTTCCTTGTTCGTTTGATTCTATTTATCTTACGTACTGACAAACATTATACTTGTGTGTACGTCTTCAGTGACTACTTGAGATTATACAAGCAACACCACCACCTTTGCATCCAGTATGATTCCCATCGTTATAACTCAAAAACGTCAGCCCTACACATTCGCTCGTTGTTTAGAAATTTCTCAGGAACCAATTTCCTTACCTCAAATATGAAACTTCTTAGGGTCTTGAAGTTACACACCAAGATTGATAATTATATTACATTGAAATTCATGGTTCAGTTGAGGTACTATGAAACACCGGGTTCACTATCAGAATCAAGTAGTCATCCCAAGCTAGGATTTATATTCCTCGGATGATCATTGTGCAGTGAACAAGTCCTTGGGTATATGCCTAAGTTGAGACGTGTACATTTCAGAGACTATTCAAGATTCAGAATGGATTGTGATGGTTGCCAAACCAACATCCTCGAAACTCTGACACGCATTCTTATATCTGATTTGAATGATGAAGAAAGATTGAGACATTTCCCTCATCTTCGTCACCTGCATTGCTTTTATGGTGGCAGCTGGAAGGGCTCTCCCAATCTTAGCTTCCGTACTAAGCTCGAATCACTTGAAATGCTATTCAACCGTAATTGCTTATTGGCCAATATTTACTTTCCCACTAATATCAAAAAGCTGTCTCTTTATCAGTTTAAGTTGACTGGTGAAGTGATGTCTCAATCGGGACATTGCCCAACCTTAAGACTCTCAAATTATATGGTGTTGTTGTAGCGGGAGGACACAGGAACACAAATGATGATGAGTTCCAGAAACTGAAGTTCTTGAAGCTGGAAAGTGTAATCATTAAAGAATGGAATACCTCAAATGATCATTTTCCCATACTTGAACGGTTGGTGTTGAGAAATTTCGACAGCGGAACTGGCATCCCTTGTGAATTAGGATATATTCCAACATTGCAGATGATTGAAGTGTTTAATTGTGATAAAGTTGTGAAAAAATCTGCTAAGCAAATTCGCAAAGAAGTGGTAGAAGAAGGAATTAATGAAGAGCTCAAGGTTATCATCTCTGGCTATCTAGCTTCTACAGGTATGCAAAATAAGCAATTAAGTTAAATGCTAATATGGATTTTTCACTTTTTGTGTTCTTTTTTAGAGTTCTCCTAGCATGAAATTTCTTGGCATCCTAAATAGTGAGAAAAGATTTAGTTTCTCTGTTTGTTGAGAATGTTCTCCTGTCAAACTGGCATCCCTTCTGAATTAGACATATTTCAATGCTGCAGATGATTCGGATGATTCAGATGAATAATTGAGGAGCTTAAGGTTATTGTTGAGGAACTGAAGACTCTCTTTGATTTGGGAAAGGTCTTCGCGATATTACTGTGTATTTTGTACGTTCAGTTAATCTTGTAAATTACAAAAGCTAGCACATTACTAGCAATCTATTCCTCAGTGTATTAGTTGCTATCTCCTATAAGGAGACTTGTATAACTTTGTAAAGTAAGAGAGTCAATAATAATAATACTCAGTGTTGCTTAGAGTTATTTATATATGGCTCTCTCTAGTGTTCAACTTCAGCAGCTCCCGAATTTCCTCAGCTTCATTGCATAATGAAGTAGCCAGAGAACACCCCTGCCAGAAATCAGCCATCACATCATTATACTCTGCTTCCTTTTTCTAGACAGCTCAAAAAGGAACCCACTGTAGATCCAGTCCGGTACCATTCTTTGATTCCTTTTTTGTATTACGGAGTTATTTTGGTACTTTTTTGCGATTGGCAAAGACAGTCAAAGAAAGAAAAAGAGAGCAAGCCTGTCCACCGTTATCATGACTAATCTTTAAAGAAAATGCTTGCGCATCTCGGTCTCACCTAATTTAGTTAAAATCAGTATTTAAGTAATTGAAGAATATCTGTAGGTGTCACAAAATGTTCGGTCAAAATCGAAGAAGAAACAGACATCAAAAGTTTTATTCATTTCATACCAGAGGAAAGAAACTTGCTTTATTTCATTTTCTTCATCTAAGTGTAATTCTCACTCACACTCCACTATCAGGTTGGGAAGTCCAAACCTGGGAAGATCTCAATGGAATGGACAGCACTTGGTTTCATATGTGATAGATGGTCGAGCTCCAAATTAGAGTATGCGAGATTTAGGTATATACTGGTGCAGAATGGGACACTGTGTGTGTGTGTGTGTGTGAGTAATTACAAAGAATGTAATGGACTTTACAAATTTGTTGTGGAAAGTGATTTTGAGGTTAGAGAAGAGGAGAACGGGTATAGAATTTTGAATTAGGATACGTCTCGATGCTATAGATGATTGAAGTGTACAATTTTTGCGAAGTTGTGAAAAATTCTGCCAAGAAAATTCACAAAGAACAAGTAGAAGAAGGAATTAGTGAAGAGCTCAAGGTTATCATCTCTGACTCTCTAGCATCAACAGCTTCTACAGGTATGCATAAAAGTTAAAAGCTTATTCGAAAATTTCGCTTTTTGATGCTCTTTTTCAAGTTTTCCCAGCATGGAATTCCTTGGAATCCTATTAGTGAGAAAAGATTTATTTTTGCGTTCATTGATAAGGTTCTTCTGTCAAACTGGCTGGCATTCCTTTTGAATCAGATATATCCTTCGATTCTGCAGATGATTGGAGTGATATTGAGAAATATTTATTTTAACACCAAGGCAAGAAATATTTGTTTTGTCTTCTTCATTAGAACACCCCTCGTTGGGGATTTATCTCAAGAGTTCCTTGCCGAATTGTCTGAGTTCTCTCTTTAATTGATTGTCATTTAAGTCTTTAATTGATTGTCATTTACGTGCGCAAACAATTCCGCATGCCCAGTGGGTCAATCTTGGTATGAAGAAGTGAAGAAGAGTTTAACTAACACGCCTTTGAAGAACAAAGACAAAATGTGCTTTCTATGGTGCAACGCTTTGAGAATCAAGAGTGGGATGACAATCCAGCCCCATTGCAGAGCACAAAGATCACAGAAACCAATTTCTAGAGATCATCGATTATTCTGTGATACCAGAGCTCAGGAAGTTGTTCACAGTTCCAAAGATGAAGCAATATTTGGTTAAATTTTAGCAAGCTTTCTCGATTTTCTGATAAACATTTTACAACTATCATTTGCTACAACTTTCTTGATTATGATTCCTTGTCAAATCCATCTTCTTTGCAAGAAACTGAAGTTTTTGCTGGCAATTCTAGGAGATGCACCATTCCAATGCATTGAACCAGAAGAAACCAAGAATGTGTTGGCAAATTGAGACGATAGCCACTGAAGCAGGAATTTTCTTGAATTCCTTCTTTATTACCAAAGACATGGTGACTGAGACGGAAATGGATCTGGCTCTTTCTGATCAGCTGCCAAAGTTTGAGGTCGTCAAAGCAAAGATCAAAAAGCACTGTAACTCATTGCTGCTAAGTTTTACAGCGCGAGATATCCCTTTTGTTTCGGTGTTCATTGTTGATTCAGTCCTTGATGATCTCAATCAGATAATATATCAGAATTCTGATCCCTGTGTCAATGTGAAGGATCAAAAATTAAAAATAAAAAGTGCAACTATAGTATTGTTTTAGTGGTGAATTTGACGGTAAGGAGGGGTAATAATGGAGAAAAAGATTTGACTTTTAAGAGAAATTGTAGTTAAAAGAAAAACTAGAAACAATTGAAGAAAGATGAAACATGATCATGGTGGAGAATACTTCTTTACGTCGGTGGCATTAAACAAAGACACGAGGTTGCCCTACCTTGAATTTTGACATGAAGGTGCGATGGAAACTTGGCAAGGCATGGAGAGCCATGGGTGGACGTTAGGGTGTGCGAGCCCAGATAAATTTTGTTGGCCCAAGAAGAAAATTTTAAAATTTATGTAGCAAACAAAACTGTTTTCATTTTTTTTTTTTTAATATGTCGCCTTATATTAGTTAAGTTAAATTTTTCTTTTGCCTACTCTCAAGGAAAAAAAAATGACATTCTTTAGTCTAGTCCATGTCAAAAAATCCTGGATCTGCTCAGATACATGATGACTAAGCCGCTTCTAAATATGATATGGGTATAGAGTATATTGTTCTTGAGAATGTTTATACTTGCAAATGTAGTTGTTTGGATGACTCGTAATAATCGACTTTCGTAGCTGGGGGGATTTTTGAAAATGGAAAAATCTTTCATTACAAGATAAAAACGATCCATTTTCATAACATTTCAAAAATTAATTAAATTTTGAATAAAACATCCTTTTTATCCTTAGATGTATATTTTAGACAGTCTTGAGCAGAAATAATGTGACACCAAACGTCTGGTTTTAGCTATGTACTTCAGATGTCTAGTTATTATATAGTTGGTTTCGGTAAATAATTACATTCCATCGTGTCTAATTGCTGGTCTAACTATGAACTGTTGAGACTATACAGCTGAGATGTCATTTTACACAATTTGAAATTCAATTCTATACAATTTACCAAATTTCAATTGTACTTCCACCATTGTTAGATAAACAAAAATAACAAAAAATAAAAAATAAAAAATTTATCCCTTTGTTTTTTCACATGAGACAAGAAAATACAAATATTAATTAGTGGAATTTCAATTTTTTTGGCTAAAAAGTTAATTAATGGAGTTTCATTTTTTATAAGAGGCACTTTCTGTCCAAAAAAATAAAGAACAATATTTTTTAAAAAAATTTTAAAACATGTCTCTAATCTAAGTTTAAAAAAGTACATTTAGAATATACAAAAAAAAAAATTCATCTTGGGAAGGAAAAAAACATATATATATACCAGGCAGGAAATGGCGTCAATTTTGGTGGACCAAACTCATGTTAAAGGTGGGGTGTTTTTTTTTTTTCATTTTTTTCAATTTACAGTGTCAAGGGACAAAACAGTAATTTTATTAGAAAGTTAAAAGTAATATTAATAGAATTCATAAAAAAATTTTTTTGTGCGAATTTATGAAAGGTAGGGGACCCAACAAGTCTAAAAAATAGTTGAGAACCCAGCCAATATTAAACGCAAAGGTTGGAGACAAAATATGAAATTAACCATATATAGAATACTATTACTACTACAATGGAGTTCAATTCTATAGAGCCCATGCGGACTTTGTTATGAAACCCGTGTGTAGACTACTCACTTGGTGATCAATACGCTACAATATTTATGCGGGCTCTATAGAAAAATATCTATTACCTACCATGAAAATAGGAAATAATATAACTCTAGACGTCTAATACCATAAATGGTGATAGCGGCATGCGTCTGGATACATTATATAAATTCTTTTGAGAACATTAGTCTGCCGCTAACTAATATGATATATTTTAATACATGAAATATATGCGTTTGACGCTATTTATCACGTTAGATTTTTGAGATTATATCATTTCATCTATTAATAATAATTGATAATCACTTAAGAGTTTTAAAAAATGATCTCCTTCCAGTCGTCTGGCGAGATATTCTGCTAGACGGCTAATGTGGGGGGCTTTTATTAGGCCCCTACATGCAAGTTCATTTTGGGTTTTTTTAGGAGTGTTTCTAAAGATCCCAGCCTTAAATTCCTTATAGAGTTCAAGAGCCAATGAGATGTTTATACGTCACTTGGGTATAAACACCTCATTGCCCCTGGGTTTAGGAGTGGGCATTTTTCACCAAAAACCGACCCAACTGTCATCAACCAACCGAACCGAAGCGAAAGCCCAGGTTTTTCACCTTTGGCCGGCCGGTTCGGCCGGTTCCCCCTCCCCCACAAAAACCGGTTCGGCTGGAGACCGATTTTTGTTGTAAAACCGCTAAAAACCGAACCCGAACCGAGCATCACAAAACCGACCGTGGAGCCGACCGGAAAACCGAGCCGTGCATGACAAAACCGAATTGAAAATGAAAATCGACCGTGTATACCAAGTCTTTTAGTCTTTTTGGGTTAAAAAATGGAAAAAAATAAGACTTTAAACTTCAAAATGGCTTAACTTTTAAATACGGTGTCCGATTTTTGTCTATAATACCATTCCGGAAAGCTTGCGACGAGACGGACAAGACTCAAAGCTTTGCTATGACATCTGACGGATTTTGGGCTTTTGAGGTCGTTTAGAGAGTCAAAACTGCCTTTTTTTATATTTTTTTGTCATGTTTTTCGTATTTTTTTGCTCGTTTCCGGTTTTGAGTTTTGAATTTAGAGTTTGATTTCATATTATTATATTGTAATGTATAATTGTATCCCGTTAGTTTACTAATTTGTTATCTTGAGTACTTTGACATAAACTTTTTCTACAAACCAATTAAATGTGAAAATATTCAAACGCGACTGCTTGCCACTCCTAATCATCACAGTACAAAAAACAAGGCTCCGGCAGTCTTCACTGCATAATTAAGCATAGTTTTGGCATATCTTTTAAAAAAAAATTAAAATTGGTTTAAACCGAACCGAGCCGAACTGTTCAGTGGCTGCACCCCAACCGGTTCGGTTCGATGGGGAGAAATTCTCCACCGTACAAGGACGGTTCGGCGGCGGTTTTGTCGGAAAACCAAACCGCTCGACCGACCGCTCACTCTGATCTGGTTCTGCTGGATTCCTTAGAAAATTACCTTTTTTTAGTGCCTCTTGTTGTCATTTTCTAAACTCGGAATTCATCTATGAAAATAATAATGAACAGTTTAAGGAACGTGAAAATTTTGTTCATCACGTGGCGAAATCTTGTGGCGAGTAGGAGATGTTTCCAACTGGCCCGCGATTGAGACACGGG
>CAVNYN010207952.1:0-20332 GCA_963692815.1 Nyctanthes arbor-tristis | reverse complement strand
TCCACATCGTCTGTTGAAGAAAAGATCAATTATATTTTCTGGACAGGAAGATAGGTGTCAGATCGCGCCTTCTATCAATATTTCAGATTCCTGGCATGAATGGCTAGTTAAATGGTGTGGTCTTGGCTATGAGCATGCTTCGTGGGAGTTAGATAACGATCTCAGCTCACCTCGAGGTCAGGAACTCATGAAGGATTATGAAATTCATCTTCAGAAGGCAAAGCGAACATTTGACAAGGTGATATATGTCATAAAATATTGAATCTTTGTCCGTATCTAATTAATTTTGCATACCAAGAAAAACTTCCAAACATTTATTCAACTATGTCAGAAACGCCATTGCGGCTTTGGATGATAATAAGCTTGTTTGGTCTATTTTGTGAGGTTGATGTTATGTTTAGATTTTTGACTAGAAAAGGGTTTTTAATAATAATAATAATCGATCTTAATAATAATAGAAAAGTGACATTTTTTTGAGTTTGGTTTCCATAGATTCAATGATTCAATTAGGGCACCATCTATAGAAGGGAGTAATCTGACCCAAATTATTGTGCAGCATCAAGATAATCCGGCCCAAATCATTGTGCAATATCATGATGAGGTCAGCAAAATTATAAGCAGAAAAATTGCAATTGAAAATCTAAATTCAATTGAAAACTCTTGTATTATATATTATATATGATATGATGTTGCATTGATGTTAAAGTCAACAACTAACCAAAAATAATTCTTCTAATAACTTCCTAAAACTACTAATGTAGTTATTTTTTTGAGTTGTTAATTAATAACTTCACTAATAATTTAATTTAATATTGCCAATATATATGCCCTAGCCCAAAAGAATTGTTTTAATAGCTTAGCTTTCTTACCACCATCGATGTAGCTAATTTTTTGAGTAGTTGACTAACAAATTCACTAACAATTTAATTTATTACTACTAACGTGGATGTTCTTAACTTTTATATGTGATATTTAATAATAATTTAAAATATATTTTTTATTTATGTGAATAAATAAATTTAACACCATTAATATAGATGCTTTTATCCTTGCTAAATTAGAAGGGTATGCAGGAAAATTCCAATAATAATTTTTTAATTTTTGGGAAAAAACGTAAGCAAGGGCATATAGAGTAATAATTGCTCGATCAGCAAAACAAGGTAAAGGAAGGTTCTGGAAGCCCTTGCTTTCTACCTCTATGTAAGCCCTAGTCGACCGTTCAGTGTCAAACCCCTTCTTCTGCAAAAGCTCTCAGGTCCTTATCCACAAGCAAAGAACTCCTGCACTGCAATTCTCCAAAATCCCCCACAATTAGATCAAAATGGCAACTGCCAATGCTATTTCCACAGCTTCAGTTCTCTCCTCTCCCTCCAAACAAGTATTCCTTTCTCTTCGTTCTTTTTACTTTTCCAGCCACTCCTGGAAATGGATCTTCTTTATCTATCTTTATTATATTTTCATTATTTCTTATCTTGATTTTCTGCTCATTTTGTGATCTGGGTTAGTTTTGTTGTTCAGCTATATTGTCATACTTATTCGGTTATTCCGTGGATTCATTTTGTATTAGGGAGGACTGAAGAGTAGGAGGGTGAACCAATTGCAGCAGGGGCAGAAGCTCAACTACAAGCAATCAAAGAACCGGTTTGTAGTAAAGGCTACAGCTAAGGAAATTGCTTTTGACCAGAAATCACGGTCTGCACTACAGGCTGGTATTGATAAACTCGCCGATGCGGTTGGTCTCACTCTCGGTCCCCGTGGTAATTCGTTGAGAAATACCTTGCTACTTTTGATAATTATATAGCTCGCACTCGTGAATCTTTGTTATAAAAAAAAAAGAAAAAGAGAAATTGTTTTATTTTTGCTTCTACATTTTCTTTTCAGCAAGATGGTATATCGTGAGTGGTAAAATACGCTGATGACATTAATAATGAATGTAATGTTTAATGGAAGGCCAATGTTTTGTTATTGTTGAATCGTTGTTATGGTGACTATATGACCAAATTAGTGAGATTCCTCATCATGGGAGCAATAAAATTTTCTCTATCTCCCGAATGAATGAAGGAAAGAAGAATAGTTTTCAGCAATGTAATGCAATCTGTTAGGGAGACATTTGATAAGCTTCATTAGTTTCCAGTGTAGCAAAGAATTAAATATAGTTTTGAATTTGAGCAGGTCTAGATTTTTTTGCAGCATGATAAATAAAAGCCTCTTTTAATAAATAACATGAAACTTAAATTAATCTCATCTTCCCTCTGCCTAAAATATTCTGCACAAGTTCATTCCATATTGCAATGAGTAATCATCCATTGTTAAATCATATTATCCAATGCATTGGCTTGGTAGGAATATAATAAAGTGACATATCAAAAAATTCTTCCCTAAGATTTCTAAATTTCAATATGGTATGTATGATGTATTCCGTTGACGCAACTGATATGGTGCGAGAAAAGTAGAATCTCTTAGCGCTGGTGATGATTATGGTCATTCAATAAATATAGTGTATGCACATGCAAGTTTGAGATGCTTAGATAGTTGTCTGATCTCACACAGGAAGAAATGTCGTTTTGGACGAGTTTGGGACTCCAAAGGTTGTTAATGATGGGGTCACAATTGCTCGGGCCATAGAGTTACCTGACGCTATGGAGAATGCAGGTGCTGCTTTGATCAGGGAGGTTGGTATTTTATATTTCTTCCGTTCTTCTCCCTGATAGTCAACTGAAATTTCATTCTGTTTTGGATACTATAGTACATGAATTATTATGTCTCTTGAGTTTTTTCTATTCTTAGTTCATTGTTTGATACAAATACACAATGTATAACGCGGATAGGTCGCAAGCAAGACAAATGATTCTGCTGGCGACGGGACAACAACTGCATCTGTTCTTGCTCGTGAAATCATAAAACTTGGTCTATTGAGTGTTACCTCTGGTGCCAATCCGGTTTCTATTAAGAAGGGTATTGATAAAACCGTGGAGCGGTTAATTAAAGAGCTTGAAAAGAAAGCTAGGCCCATAAAGGGGCGTGATGATATTAAAGGTATTTGTTCTAAACATATGCTGATCACATTCTTTGGTTGGCGATGAACACCAATGATGGAACTCTATTGTACTGATAATTTGGTCTCATTGCAGCCATTGCCTCTATCTCTGCTGGAAATGATGAGATCATTGGGACCATGATTGCTGATGCAATTGACAAGGTTGGACCAGATGGTGTTTTATCTATCGAGTCATCGTCTTCCTTTGAAACAACTGTTGATGTAGAAGAAGGAATGGAGGTTTGTGTTTAGTGATAACTCTTGTTTTAAATTTATCTATCCATTATGTATACTGTGATAAGTTTAAGTTACTTGATTTTGATTTTTATGTGTCATAACAAGTGCAGATTGATAGAGGATACATCTCCCCACAATTTGTTACCAACCCTGAGAAACTGATTGTTGAATTTGAGAATGCAAGGGTATTAGTTACTGACCAGAAGATCTCTGCAATCAAAGACATCATACCCTTGCTAGAGAAAACAACTCAATTAAGAGCTCCTCTGCTCATTATTGCAGAAGATATAACTGGAGAGGCTTTGGCTACTCTTGTTGTCAACAAGCTGCGGGGAGTCCTCAATGTTGCTGCAATCAAAGCACCTGGTTTTGGAGAAAGGAGAAAGGCTCTTCTACAAGATATTGCTATTTTGACAGGTATAAATATCTTCCAGAGAATCTGATGCAACAGTTATCTGTGTTTAAAGATATACTTTTGTCCATTGTACTTATCGAACGCTTTATATTGGATAAATAAGGGCCACAGGGCAGTATTTTATTAAGTTCTCTTGGACAAGATAGATTTGCATGTGGGGAATATGAGTATTCTTGGAGTTGGCTACATTGATAAAAAGGGAAGTGTTAGAGTGTACTTTATTTGGTGGATCTCTAAAAGGCTCCTAGCCTAATCTTCTGTTCACTTAATTGAAACACACTGCTCGTAACTGTTCTTTTGTGGCCACAAGCTCTAATGATCTTTTACATTATTTTCATCTGATATAAACTAGTTGGAGTAAGAGCCAAATCTTGGAGACCTAGAGAATCCCAAATGTTTTGGTTTATCTTTCTAATGGGGAGAGAATGGAAGAAATCTCGCACTAATGCAGATTGTGTGCATGGGGGATGAGACAGTTTGGCTGGAAGGTTCATTTTGGCCTTTACATACCAGTAAGCATCTGCAGAGGAGAATGGCAGAGTGTGCTATTTGACAGGATGCAATTGATGAGGACAACATTTATTAGATTCGATTTGGAAGTCAATGAGCTACATCAGATCAGATGTTTCCAAGTTCATTTGATCTATAAGAGCAAACTAACCCTTATTCCTAATAAATTTGGGTCAGGCCACTCCTTTTAATGTTGTGACGTGAAAGTATCTCTCAGCATTTTTTTATCCCTTCCCTGTTCTGTTCAATAAATAATGAATTGGTTTTATTTCCAAAGCAATATTGATGTATCTACTGGTGTCTAGAAAAAAAAAAAAATATATATATATAATATCATGAACAACCGGGAAAAAGGGGGGTGGGGGTTTGATTCTCATAATTCAAGGAAAATTATGGGGAGATTATAATGAGGAGAGAGGTAGAATGAGTGATGGTGATTTGAAGAGGTTTGAAATGTGTAGATGTAATTGAGTAGTTGTCAAATCAAGGGGTGGGTAGAAAATTATGATTTTGTGATAATTTAGACCCGGTAATGTCTAATACCCACATTTTCTACTGGATAGTTCTTTTGCTCAATGTGTTTTGGGGTCAAGGAAATAGGATATTAATAATTCACGTTTCTCCCCCAGTTCATAATAATTCATGTTCCCAATGAAATCAGAAAGACATAACTATTGCTGCTGAAACTTCTAAGGATTTTGTTGAGTATCTACTTATTATGATCTTATGGTCTTCTTCGAATGGTTTTTCCTCATATCCCTGATTCTCTATGAAATTTAGAGGTGCAGTCTAACATGCAAATTTGTCGTTTTCCAGGAGCTGAGTTTCAAGCTAGTGATTTGGGTTTGCTTGTTGAAAACACCGATGTGGACCAGTTGGGTATTGCAAGAAAGGTAACCATCTCCAAAGATTCCACAACTGTCATTGCTGATGCTGCATCGAAGGATGAGATACAAGCCAGGATAGCCCAAATAAAAAGGGAGTTGGCAGAGACTGATTCTGTTTATGACTCTGAGAAACTTGCTGAGAGGATTGCAAAGTTGTCTGGTGGTGTTGCTGTTATTAAAGTTGGCGCTGCGACTGAGACAGAGCTTGAGGATCGCAAACTTCGGATTGAGGATGCCAAGAATGCTACATTTGCTGCCATTGAAGAAGGCGTTGTCCCTGGTGGTGGTGCTGCCTTTGTTCATCTGTCGACGCATGTTCCTGCCATCAAGGACAAGCTAGAAGATGCAGATGAGCGGCTGGGTGCTGACATTATACAAAAGGTAAATAATGCATTAATTTTTTTCTGAAGTACCTTGCTTTCTCTCAAATTATGCATGCTGATATAATAATAGTCTTTTCAAGTATAAAAGGTTTTATTAAGAGATATGGTGTATATGCCCATATTTGGTCTTGTAGCGCTTAACCTAAAGGTTAATTAGTTGCTTGTGAAAATTAATAATCTGTCAAGTTATAAATTTGGTTGCTTGTACATACTTCTTAAACACTGATTTCATATGATTCACAACTATCACCTGCTTATCCACCACTTATCCCTGTCAATTTCTAATTTAAGTAACTTTTAATCATATATTAACGGAGCTATATATTCTTACTTGTCATCTAGAGCTTTCATTCTTTTACTTTCATGGCTTTTGCTAAGGTATGCCCACAAACTTAGCAATTGTCTTCATGAGTAACAAACTTCGCCACATGTCTAAGGTTCTTTGTTTTTGTTGTTCTGCAACCTGATTTTCCTGAAAGGCAATGGTACTAAGCATGCTCTGTAGTACTGACTCTGGAGCTGGATTTATCAAGTTCGAATTGATTGTTTTAACCTTCCAATAGCCTATAGGATACCATTGAAGTTCTAGTGTTTATGTTTTTATTCAAATCTCTCAGTGCCCAAGGCTGGGGGCAATGCTGAAACTGTACGATATATTAGACAAAAATAAATGCAATAGCGAGTTAGGTGTAGGATGTTACGTCCACAAGTTCTTAGTTTTCCATGGTTACAAAAATTGATATCTCTCTCTGTTTATATTACTATGTTTGCGAAAGAGCCTCATGTTACTTTGATACTATGATGTGGTTTCAGGCACTAGTAGCACCGGCTTCTTTGATTGCTCAAAATGCTGGTGTTGAAGGTGAAGTGGTTGTGGAGAAAGTGAAGACTAGCGAATGGGAGGTTGGTTACAATGCAATGGCAGATAAGTACGAGAACCTGGTGGAGGCTGGAGTGATTGACCCAGCTAAGGTTACAAGATGTGCGTTGCAAAATGCAGCTTCAGTTGCCGGAATGGTCTTAACGACACAAGCCATTGTTGTGGAGAAACCTAAACCGAAAACACCTGCTGCTGCCGCTCCACAAGGCCTTGCAGTGTGATCGAGTGATATGGCATGTCTAGGAAAATTTTTGATGATTGAACTATCATGAAGGGAAAAAACTTTGCTACTTCAGAAGTATTGAACACTCGGTAATTAAGAATTAACATGTGAGTCTTGGGGCTCAAATAACAAACTGGGGCCCAAATAAAAAACCAATCACTTAAAGTTATTAGTTCACACAAGATGATCTTGCCTGACAGCGATTCGCCGAGTTCTACACACTTATGAGATACGATTGTTCTTCAAAATCACTTCGCTCAAAAAATCTCTATTAGGACTCATCGTATTACACATGAAAAGAAATAGTCCTTTATTAGAGAATGAGTAATGATTTACCCCACTTTTAATTCATCGAGGTGCCCTTCAAAAGTTTAAATCCCAAACAATTCAAACTTTTTAGTTGATGATTTTGCCCTCTAATTTCTTTTCATGAAATGTGTTGACTTGCGTCAACCGATTAAATAACTGGTGAAGTAATATTGAGATTTATCATTGAAGACGGTATGTTGCATGCTAACGTTAAAGGACCACACTAAAGGAATCTTCGCACTTTATAATTTATTTACACAGTCTCCTTCCTAAAAGTCTCACCTGTAACCATAATGAAACATATATGATGATGCCACGACAATGGCTATTTTTGCGATAGTGCTTTCATTATCGGTCTAGGTGACAATATTATAGCGCCATCAGATCATGAATGCAAAATAAAATATAAAAGCTGTGAATTTAATTAAATTGACGATTTGATGCTACTCATATATGCCAATAATGGTGACAAATAGTCGCATCTCTTGAAAAACAAAGCATAGTCGTGTCATAACTTGGTTTGGTTGCCAACAATTAGTTTAATTGGAATGTCCATCGGTCCAATAAAGAAGAGTCACCTTAATAAGTGATCGACATCTACCTAATATGATAAAAGTTGGTGAATGTTAAATAACTTATCTTTCGACGCGGTCTCTTATCATTGAATGATCCCACCAAATAAGAAAGTGTCTCTCTTCTCTTTAAGGCCACAACGTCTCCATTAATTCTAACAAGCCACATTATCTATGACGGAGATTTCGAGATAAAGATTTTTCCCCCTAAATTTTAACATCCGATTTTGTAGGAGTATATATTAATTAGCGACATAGTACTTTCATAAATAAAGTCAGGACCAATTTTGCATGCTTGAATACCCCATATCAACACAATAGTCAGCTATTTGATCCTTCATCTTAATTCGAACTTTGACAAACCAGCCTAACAGAATTAAGGATTCACATAGCCGGCTTCAATTTTTGCCAAAAACAAGACTTAGTTCTGATTTTAAGCCTTCATTATAAGGTCTATATATCAGATAAAGATTAATGAAGCAAGAGTGCTGACATATTAACATTATTGTCTAAATTTTCCCTGTCTAAAATGTTGGAAAAATAAATATATTTGGGAAACATATAAAGAGATGGTACCATTATTGAGAGGTGAGAAATTAGAGGACTGAACACTTCTCTGAGAAAGATCGTACAAGCCAAGTTGCAATGTATAGGTCCACTTTGCTGGACTGATGTTGATAAATGTTAAGAGCAACAATGGCAGTCACATTTGCTATCATAGTTTTTCCAAGAAAAGTTGCAATTTTCAAAACAACCACTTTGAATTCTGTCCATAAAATAATCAAATTTTCCTTGAATTTCCCCTAAATAAGACAATGAAATATGCAACGAATCTTGTACGATGCTTTGTGAACCCTTAACCATATCTGATAAGTAATATCGGATAATACAAAAGAGTCGAGTTTGTTTTTACTATTTCATTAGTCCTGTTGAATTGTGTGTATCAATATCTAACACTTATATGCAAACACAATTTAATCGACAACTTTACCTAATGGAGAAACTTGAGGGAGAAAGAGAGACCCTCTTCTTGGCTATACAAGTTCATGATATTCAAAATGAGGATTCAAATTCCTCATTTTGAAATAATGAAAATTAAAAATCCTTTTTTTTCTTGGGTGGTGGATAAATGAAATAATGAATGAAATAATGAATATGGAAAAAAATATAGAAAAAAGAAAAACAATCATATAATTAATCAAGATTTCGTTTACCTCTTTGCATTAAAGATTCCATCAAAGCTTTTTCTTTGCAGAAGAATAATCACAGATCTATGCATTCCACCAGCAAAGTGAAGCTATCAGCAGTCACTTTTGTTTCTGCCTATAAAAAGCACAGTGGAGGTTTGTTTGCTATAGTGGACATGATAGGATAGAATATAGATATTTGTATTAAAGAAGAAAAAATAAACTATCCTTGAGTAATTCACTAGGATATATATAGTATTGTAGGAACAGATAAGATTTTAACTTCTCTTTTTCTTAAAATTCATCTGTAAATGCATAAAATATGAAAAGCCCACCTGGAAAGCTGTGACGGACAATTGTATCTATTGATTTGCTAGCTAGTCGTTTATTGCCGATGCAGCATCATCAAGATTCTCATCACAAAAAAAAAAAAAAAAAAAAAAAAAGAAAAGCTATGGCATATATAGAGAGACATAACCTCACCACCTTGTCTTTGCATGTGAATCTTGATGATGCTGCACCAGCAAACGACGACTGTGGGAAAGTACCTCCGTCCTCTGTTAAGTACAATTCAACAATAGATTTGAGGGAGGACTCGGAAAACCTCGTTCTCTCGATCTTGATTCTGAAGCTATTATATAGAGTTCCTATTTGCTACTAATTATTGAAAATCAACCAGATTTAAAGTGATCCAGAAAAAAAAAAATCTTGTGTGGGACTGGTTGATAACAGTATTCAAATGCCTTCCCAGTCGTTGAAATCAACTGGCAAGAAAGGCACAAGCTTGGGGCGGTGATGTGGCCTATTATCAATGGGTGGTACCAAACTCAATTTCATATCATTATATAAAGAAGAAGAGAACAAAAACAAAAACCCTTCTAATAATTTGGGTTATATTTTAAAAAATAAACTTTTTTTTTTTAATTTTATTTGACTTTTAAGTATATCTCAATCTCAATCACAGAAAATGACAATGAAGAAGCAACAAAGTAAGCGAAAAGCAGAAGTTTTTAAGGAGCCAAGTTTCAGGTATGGAATATCCTATCAGATTCAAGCACCAATTAACTCATCTTTTAATGACTTGAATCAGTGAAATCAATCCAACAAGAAAAACAGGATCAGTTATGAATTTCTAATAAACCGAAAAGAATCGTAAAAAGGGATCGATAACAAAGAAACAGTTGACTTGTCAAGCTCGGATAAAAGAAGAGGGTTTGAGAATCCGATCTGACGGTGTTGATCACAAAACATACTTAAAAAAATTTATAAAATTTTTTGTATACTCAGTTGAATTCCCACATCAATAACAAGAATTAAAAAGAAGAGCAAAACAAGAGAGAAAGGAGAAAAAAGAAAACGAAAAAAAAAATCTTTACAAAGCTGATGAATATGAGAGAGAGAGAGAGAGAGAGAGAGAGAGAGAGAGAGAGCTCAGGCAGTTAGGAGGGGAATTTCTTGAATATATATACATACATGACATATATATATAGAGAGTACTCTCTCAATATAAGAGCTCTAAAAACGTCAATACGCTAAACCCTAATTAATTATTATTATTATTTATATCTATATATCTATATATCTTGCCGAGTGCACCATTTTGGTAACAGGTATATAAAATAAGTTGAAACACCATTGGAAGCTCCAATTTTTACACTATATGTGCTATGTTTGGATGTTTTAAATTTTACCTTTCTATGAAGGAATAAATATTAATTTGTACTTAAATTTTCGAAAGATAGGTATGATAAGTTGAAATTGAAATTCTATTAAACACATAGTTTTGCACGATTCATTCATCTTATACATAGTTTTGCACGATTCATTCATGTTATGCTTGGATATTTTAAAGAACCACGTAATTTAGATAGGTGAGAAGACAAAAATATTGAGAAAATGGTTTCAGAATTACCTTATTATTATATATCCCTATACATTATTTCACTAATTGAGGGGGAGAGGAAAAACATTACTAGAGATGATAAGGTAAATTTTTTGATTAACTTAATTCTAGTTTAAAACTTGTTTTTTGATGCAAGAGGAGGGAGGGGATGACCGGGTGAGTGTGATTTTTGATTAACTTAATTACGATTCTCAAATGTGTTGTTGAACCACATTTTAGAGCGATACAATCTCTCTCTCATTTTTTTTTTCATTTTTTTTAGGGTGGGAGACACATGTTTATCTGACATGTTTACTTGTCAACAATGTTTCAAATGATTATGGGTGTTTAAATCCACTACTTGCATATAAACAACTAATTATCTGTGTTTGCCAACTAACCAATATCAGATAAACATGTCCCCCTAAAATTACTTCTAACTCTAAACGGTTGTATGATCAATAAGCGATTTACTCCCCCTTATCTAACTACTTATCGACCTATTATGTACCCATTTAGTGCTAAAAAAGGTCAAAATTTTTGCACTTGACTACAACCACTAATTATATCTCATCCATATTTATATGTTGACTTCAAATCCATCTCTTTTGATCAAAATGGGGAATATAAGATTAAGGTAATCATGAGTGGTATATGATGAGATATATATTTATAATTAACTTTCTTTTTCTTTTCAGAGAAATATTAATTCGAAGATAAATTAGCGAGTTCAAGGACTGAAATTTCCATTACATTCTTGTTTATCAGCATCAGAATTAAAATCAAAATATTAATTACGATTTTCGGGCCTTGTCAATAAATCATAAGAGATTGACGATCTTCGATTTTGTTTTTAACTTTAATAAATTCTTCATTCTCGGAGTACTTTTAACCCTACATTTTTTTGAACTCAACTAAACATTTATTTTTTTTGAGGAAGTAACTCAACTCGAAAATCTAAACTTGAGTTATAATTTATTGATTAAAAAAACACTAAAGATTTATCATATATATATATATATATATTTCTTTTGGATATTTTCTTGCTTAAAAATTGTTTCATGGTATAGTAATTTTTGTGTGTGTGTGTGTGTATGTAATCGCATTCAGCCTTCCATTTCAAATTAGATATATTAAATTAGTCATATTTGGCTTGCGGTATTGAATTTATTTAATTAACAATAATGATGATGACATTTATCAGAGTTTCTGGTAATTTTTATTATATACTTAAATAGAATCATTTACATTATAATATGTAATGTAACATTAAAATATTTAAAGCACTTTGAATCCCAAAAAAATAAAAGAAATAAAAATTATGTAAAGTACTCTCTCCATAACCTCTTTAATAATCCCCCCCAACCAAAAAAAGCCCCGTTTTATTATTATATATATTAATAGGAATATTATAAATAAAAACTCGTGAGTAGAGCATCTAAAATAAATCTTCTATATTGGAAGAGCATCTTTTGCATCACAATTTCTTGAACAACTTCACCAACCTCTTTAGTATAAGTATTATTATTTTTTCTTCCCAAAAAAATTTATTTATTTATTTATTATTATTATTTTTGTTCTCTCCCTTTTTCATTTTTCTTTTTCCTCCCACGTACAACATCCTTTTCAACTATCTATATTATTTTACTGATTTTTCTACATTATTTCAACAAATGTGGTCCCATATAAAGAGAACACTGAAATTATTAAAATACAAAAAAAAAAAAAAAGTTTAATAATGTAGAGTGTATTTTAATGAGTGATATAACTATTGTTTAGTATCATCATACAATAATTAACTACCAGGTTAAGTGGGAAAAATGCTTAACAATATGTTTAGTTAACAATTAATGTTTAAATAGGATATATTGTTTAGGTTAATTTTATTGTCTGTCTAGTCACACACGTCTTGATTTTCAAGCTAAGTATATCTCTTTGTTATTGAATGCCATATAAAAAACAAATAATTAGTACGACTCGTGATCATATGTAACTCTTATGGATACTATTTTATAATGTGAGCATACAAGTATAATAAAAAAAAGGCTACAATCAAGACTTGATACTAAAAAAATCTTTAAAGATTCGACTATGCAATATTTAACATGTACGACAGTACGAATAATACCAATCCAATGATTTGCACAAGTCTATACAAAATTATTATATCAAACTAATTAATCCGAAATATTATAAAATTTACATATCTAAACATGTTAAACACCATTTTATAAATTCAAAACCAGCCTTAATGCTTACTTCATAAAATGATATAATTGTGAAAATTGTTGGCCGGCCCGCATGGCTGAATAGGTTCCCAAATTTTGCTTTGGCGTCTCTTCGGTGTACTGCGTCTTGATTGGATCTCTGATTTTTCTTTTACGAAATTACATTTCTAGTTTCTTTTGATGGTTAAAATAGACATATTACGTTAGTAGAGACCGAATGTGATTGTTTTTGAAAAATTGAGGACTACATCCGTCAAGGATAGTGATGAGATTGTTATTTCATCTTTTATTGTTGTTTTTCATACGCATTATTAGTGTTGATATCGCATTCAAACAATTTCCACTTCAGAGTATATAATCGAAAAATAATGTGAACTTCGGATGTTATCAAAATTTGAAAAATTGAAAACCAAATGAGAGACGAGTTGTGCTATTTAATTTGAACAAACGTACATACAAAAATTCTAATAAAATTAACACATGGTATAATTTTTTTCAACACATCATATCACTTCTACATCAACATTGATCACATAAGATGCATGTGAATTTTGTTACTTTTTGTCTATTTTTTTATCCAACTAAAATTTTTCAAGAGTGAAAACTTTTAACTGAACAACGGTTGTGGATTGAAAAGAACGAAAATTACTCTGCGCGAAAGCATCCACCTGAAATAGTAGGACCCTTGTCCGTACAATCTGACGTGGCTTGTGAAGTATTTTCATTTGTGCTGTCTCTTGAACCTTTACTTTTCTCATTTTAAATAATTTATTTACTTGTCGTCATTGCTACCTCATGGGGGTAAATTGCAGTAAATATCCCCAGCCTTTGTATCTATTTGCAATTTCATCACTAATCTTTAAACTTGGATCAAAAGACCCCCCAATGTTTGCATGACGTTCAAGTTTCTACTAAATGAATGAATTTTATCGTTTAAATATTAGGCTCTACTTCCCTTCAGAAAAAAAAAAAAAATAGGCTCTACTTGATAACCAATTAAATTAGATTCTATTATAATTGAAACTAAATTCCAAATTCACATCGCACGAGATTACATAAAAATAACACTAGCGTAATAAAGGAAAAGTCATGTGAAATTTAGTTAGAAATTTTTTCTTTACGCATACATCTTATTTTTTCTTTATACATGTGAGGCTTTTTTGTATTTGCACATGATGTGACTTTGAAATTATTTCAATTATTATAGGATTCGATTTAATTGTTCACCAAAGGAAGTCTAAGGGTTTAATGATAAAATTCATCCATTTAGATAAATGACCCCATGTTTTCAAATATTGGGATCTAAAAGGCATAGCATCAATGACAATGCCCCAGACGACTATTACATTTATATTTATACAGTATGAAAAATATCAAGATGCTTAAACATTTTAGAAAAAAAGGCTTTTTTACTCTAAGACGGTCACACACACACACACACACACACACATATATATCTATCTAAGACTGAGAGGACAGTAAGGTCCACGTCCTGTACAAGAAGGGGGTAAAGTATATGTTTTTCTCCTAATATAGTTGAATTTCAATACATTTTAGAAATTATTTAGTATGATATATATTTCCCACCATTAACGCAATATATAATAAAGGGTAGGGCTGATATATGTTACTGTGCTTCTCACGTCAAGTCCAACAGTACACCAATCCATAACAGAAAACTCGTAAAGATAATTAATTTCGTGAAATGAATGTTAGTTTAGGACTTTGTTGTGGATTTTAACAGTATCTTTTTTTTTTTCTTTACAAAGTTAAATAATTTCATTTTTATTTCACTTATAAAAAGTGTTGTTATGGTACCTCCTGTCTCATATGAGTGTGTATATATATACACCACATGAATTTTCAAGTTGGTATTCTCATTCTTTACGCCCATATCATTATGTTGGTTTCATAAGAAAACTACATGCCGATTTCATTACAAATTTCCGTTCATAATAATAATGTTAAATTCCTCTTCCAACCCCCCCAAAAAAAAAGAAAAAAAAAAGAAAGAAAGAAAAGTAAATTAAAGAAAGCTCGACAACTGAAGCAAAACGACACCGGTAAGGTTCTAACTACCAATGTGAATGTGGGTCTTGCAGACTTGATAATTAACATAAAAAAATAGTGGATAGCGGTGCCAGTGAAGTCTTAGTCCGTTTGGTTAGGAGGTTAAGTATGAGACCTTGAAATTTAAAAGTCCCAAATTCAATTCCTCTAATATAGGGTTTTCCTAGTTTGTCGTCCTTTGTATTGGGGTTTATATTATTGATTTATTTGTATCGTACTTTAGTAAAATATATATACACTTATACTATTACAATACAGTTTGTAATTATACTTTTAAAAAATATAGTGGACAATGTGAGCCGCTGATGTTAAAGTATAACCCTCATATTGTATTTTAAATCAATCAACAACTCACATATAAGTTTAAAAGTCTAAAAAATAACGTCAAAGAATCTATGTGTAAGTTTTTCATTAATATATAGTACCCTAATCTTGAAGTGCTTGAATTTTTTTTGTACGTTGAATACGCACACGCACGGTACATTAGACCTATCAATAAGTGAATTTCTTTGAGTCCCTACGCACCATAAAAATACTCAAATCATAAACCAACTACCCTAAAGTGGAGTTATTGACCACAAAAAGGAAAGATCCATTTTCATCTACCTTTTCGAATTCATTTGGTCCCGCAAAAGCGAAGGCGCATCATTTATCGCCCAGAGAAGATGTGGCTGTGTGACGGGCCGGACTTCGGAAGAGATGGTATTAATACTATACTATGGGGTACACTTCACGTGAATTGCATGCGGTCTTGCGAGGGAATCGCATTAAATTGGCCCCATTTTGTGCCACGGACTCCACGGGTTTCAGTCAGTATCCCCTCCCTCCGCCGTCTGTATGTCGTTTCAGATTCAGTTGTTCACTTCTGTCGGCCCACCACTTGTTTGTTGTAATGTCTTAACAAATCATGGTGTTTGGTAGAGGTGTTACACCTTTACAAAAATTTTCTAACATTCCCGGAGTGAAAAATCACGTGATGTACATAAAATAGGAGGTGTCTTAAGAGCATATTTATAAAGTGTTTGACAACTAGATGAGATTATAATCTGAATCTATCACATCACATTATTTCATTGATTTCACTTTTTTCAAAAAGTCAAAAAGTAAAAGTCAAGTCGTAATTGTTTACTTTTTACAAAAACAACCAATAAAATAATACTACATCGCGGATTATAATATCATATAGTTGTCAAACACTCTGTTAATGTGGGGTTGAGTTTTCCACTCCACAAATTAATTCAAATAATGTTGGGGGAAGAGGAGGAGATAATGTTATATTGAGAGATAATTAGGTAAGTGAGGCATGAATTTTGCCACTCGTTTTTCCATTTACATCCACTACCCTTGACCCACAAATCCATGTGCTCTTCCGATCTCAAAATTTTATACTTGTCTAATTTAAATATTTTCTCTCTCCAAATTTTTCTTTACACATTATTTGGAAATAAATTTTTTCCCTAAGTTTTTTGCTTATTTTTTCCCCTTAACTTTTTCCTCCAGTATTAATTTTGAAAGTGTCATGAAACTATTTTATAACTCTATCCGTCTTACAAAGATGATCTACTATTTAATTTTAGTCTGTCTCAGAAAGATAGTCCACTTACCATATTGAACATGTATTTAATATTTCATTTCCATATGTACTCATAATTAATTATTGTTATTCAACTACTTATGCATTTAAAAATATTTCAAACACTTAATGACATAAGGGTATATATGGAAAAATAAGGTAAAATTAAATGTTCTAACCACATTACTTACTAATTCTCAGTCCACATAAAATTACCTACCGGATTATCTTTGTGGATGGAGGGAGTATACTTTTATTCTGGTGTTAAACCAAACACTACTCGTGGGAAAAGTTTGATTCGGAGACACCGACACTAATGGAGACACTTTGTGTATGTAGCATATTCCTCTGCTAATTTCATAAACCAACACGTGGAACCATACACAATGTCTTCAGATCAAGACTTTACACTAGAAATGCTCTAATGCCGAGTCTAAAAGGAGTTTTGATCCAAAGACACTGTTTGTTTCTATTCTAGAGACACCCGGTTTATGTGACGTCTTTCCCATCACTCGTTTTATTCATATAAATATAACCCCACATGGCCACATATGAATTCATGAAATAAGTGGAGGAAAAGATACCAGATACACCGACACCCAGATCAAAATTGGGAAAAGACACGTATCATGAAATATAACCCCACATGGCCACATATGAATTTATGAAATAAGTGGAGGAAAAGACACCACATACACCCAGATCAAAATTAGGTCTAAAGGATGACCAACACTTTCAAGAACTTTTATCAAACGTGACTTTGAAAATCGAAAGAGATCGATAATTGTGAAGAAACCAAGTCCTCTTTCACAGAGTTCGTTTGTTCATTAAAAGCCCAATACCCTAGTATTAGTATTGTTGGTATGGGCCTGGCAACGAAGTCAATATAAGGAGCGAGTTCCATTTTTTTTTTTTTTGTTTCAACCAGTAGCTATTAATTGTGTGGACATTAGTAATTTTCCATGCATCAACGTTCTCATCTCAATCGCCACACGATAGTATGGTATTGACGTAAGGATTGACGACGTTTATTATGTCATCCTAATATATTACTAAAACACGTTATATTTAATGAGACCATTTATTGATTGTTTTGAAGATTCAACCCAAATTAAAGCCACTCATTCTTTAAGCCTATGTTTACCTTGTCATTCCTTTACATTCTATTTCACTTTAAATTTGATTAAATAAATCACATTCATATTTCTCAACTCTATGTGTATTAAACAAATCTCTATTATATTCATGAAAAAATATAAAAATATTCTAACTTTGATTTCCATTATTTGTCCAAATGTGGAGAAATTATAATGAGGAGAGATATAGAATGTGTATTGAAAATGTAAAAAGATTTGAAATATGTAGTTGTAACTGAGCAATTGTCAAATCAAATGTCAAATCAGTAATAAGTAAAATTATAAATTGGGAAAATAATGAGAATCAAATAAACACATAATATGATGTTGATCATTTAATTTGAAATTAGTGGCAGAATTGTTGATTTCCAAATGTAGCGGGATGAAAATATGCTAAGTGTGTTAGGGCTGGTCCTGGGCCGAGGCAGGACCAATAAGGGCCCATTTAAGTTTGTTACGCCTGACTCAAAATTTATCTACTTCTTTTTTTTTTTTTGTTCTGGGTTATAATTTTAGGGCCCAAAATTTGTAAGCAATTAAGGCCCCAAATCTCAAAAATTTAAGGGCCCATTTCTGCCCCCTTTTTTTTTTTTTTTTTTAAAAATTCAGTTTTTAAAAGAATTTTTTTTTTACACGCGATGAGAGGGGAAAAAAATTCTAAAACAAAACATACGAATTCCTGTCTCAAGCTCACGACCATTCCCCCCATCCCAATTACCAAAAACCCTAAATTAAAAAATATCCACAATTCCAAATACCCAACTTCAAATTGAAGAACTCTAATCTACTAATTAATCTCAATCTGCCATGGCGCCAATCCATCACCTGTCAGCGTCGCCTTGAGGAAGACCGAGACTCTGTAGTTGATCCACCCGCCGTGCTGGTGCTGGTGCTGGTGCTGCTGCCGCTTGCCGTGCCCGTGAGCTTCCTGCCGCGGTGCTGCCTAGCGCCTTCCTTTCTTTCCATTAAGTGTAAGAACATTTTCTTATTTACTACTGCATTATTTTCTCTCACTAAATTTTTTTTTTTTTGGTTGGAAGAGATTAATGGGTTTTTAATTTTCAGTAAATGTGTATGTGATGTCAGATGTGAGCTTGCATTTTCTTGATTTTTATTTTTATGGGGTAGGTGGTGTTGTAATAATTTGGTAAAAATAGGCTATTAACTCTTTGGAGCTGTTTTTTCCCCAATGATGTGCATTTTGGTTTGTTAATTTCATTCTGATATGTATGATATTTGCAGCTTGACAGCTTCTTATTATTTTTATTATTATCCTATGGTAAGTTGTTGAGCTGCTGTAAAGAAACTCAGTGAGGTGCAAATCTATAGTTGGTAGTTCCCAGTAAATGCTGCTCCAAATTGTTTCTCATTGCTTGATCTCATTCTTGATGGCCTACCTTGAAAGAATCAATTAACAGAAAGAAGTGTTGAATTAGTTCTTTATTAGAAAGTAGATAGCAGAGGATGAGACAAAATAACATGATTCAATTGAGATAGCATTTATAGCATAAACAGCCAAATCAAATAACCTATAGAGTGCATGTTCTCTGTTACTGTTTTCCTCGACAGGCATATTATATATATATATATATATATATATATCCCGTTAGCAACCCATCTTGTTTGCTTATCCATTTGACAAGTTGAAGTCATGCTCCAATTCCAGCTAAAAACCCACTGTTTTAGTGCCATCCAAACTCTATTTCAAGGGCTGGCGCCGGAATCAACGCCACCAATTTGGGACAATGAAAAAAAAGAGGGAAGAGAAGAAATAAATGCCAACTTTTGCCCCCTTTGTTCAATAGATCTTATACAAACACCTCACTTATTTGTATAAGATACGTGACATGATTAGGAGAATGATTAAATTTTGACATTTTTCTTGTGTTTCAGCATTGAAAATGTGAACTTTTCAAATTTAAATGATATTAAATAAGAAATAGTTTATTATTATTAATAATAATAACACTTCTTAATATACAGTCGTACTCTCCTACTAACATGTTAGTAGCAAAGCTTGCCAAATAATTGACATGAAATAATAGGAAAATGACATGGGGGAATAGGAAGACAGATTTATGGTTAGTTAATTGTTACTTTTGTTTGACAAATTTAAAATGACTCCAAAATTTTTGAGTTTATCGGGATCGAATCTCGGCCATTCAACTAACGCAACTCTCCTATCATCAAAATTTAATTTTGAACAAGAAGACTTTGGCAGCAAAATAAGGGATTCCTTCACACTAGAATCTCCACCTTGTTCTATTGTATTTTACTATTATTAATAAGGTGAAGTGCATGTGATAACAAAAAATTAAATAGCAACAAAAATATGATAATCTGTTTAAAGAGGCAGCTGAAGCAGGTCAAATTAATGCTTGAATTCACAAAGTCAAAGTTGAACAGAAAAGTGTTCATTTGTTTTCAGATTAAGTTGATTTTGATTTCAGCTAACTAATAGTACAAGCTTTCTGAATTAATGATTTATTTCTTGTTATTTTATTATATTATTATTATTATAAGTATTGTTGTTGATGTTGAGTGTACGGTTTTCCATTTTTATGATGCGGAACTTGAATTGAATCTATATCTATATCATCTGAGTTGTATATATCTGTTTGCATGTTGCTCCGCGACGTAGTCATTTTGATGATTTTCAGTCATAGGTTGGTTCCATACTTCCATTTTTAAAGTTTTATGATGTGGTTGATGAGATTTTTGCATTCTAATTGCATATTACAAAATCTTTTGCGGAGGAGTATGCAATACCATTGCTGTTTTTGAAAGAATTTTTCAACTTTTC
>CAVNYN010207947.1:0-17941 GCA_963692815.1 Nyctanthes arbor-tristis | reverse complement strand
GCACTGGATCGAGCAAGCGACGATAGATGGTGTGACACTATGATTTGTGGAGATATGTTCATATTACATCATTTTCTGGTTGAGGTTAAAAAATAATATACCAAGGGGCTTGTTATTCTTCGCGATGGAAAGTCTTTGACCCTGAGCAAGTTACCCATATTATTACTTTCCTCGAGTAAAAGTACCCTAACGACAAGGTATGAAAGATGATAAAAATGGGGATGGAAAATGGAGTGGTGTTATTTGGCCATAGTGCACAACAAAATGAGTGATGGCGGTGGTAGGGGTAGCCTCACTCTTATGGCTACCCCTATTTTTAAGAAAATCTTTTAAAATTCTTTTGGAAAAAAAAAGAGAAAAATTAGTGATTCAGTTACCTACCCCGTTAATCATTTGCTAACTGTGCTCGTTATTGAAACAACTTACATTTGATAGAATCCTATTTTCTTATTAATCACATAACTTTTCTCATTACTGATTAAATTTTTTCGCGCGTGCCCCATGTCATTTATAGGCCAAGTATTTAATCTTGGAAAATCATACCCTATGATGACACTTTAGGGAATTTCCCGGAGAATAGGCCCAGGCACTTGGCCCGAAAACCAGGGACCAAACTGAACAGGTTGGTCGGGTTCAAGGGCAAAAAAATCAGAATAGTAATAAGAGTGTGTTTAATTTTTGAAAATTGACATGAAGAAATGAATTTTTTGAAAGAATGTGTTGTTAAAAAGTAAGAAAAAATTGTGAATTTATATGTAAAATTATTTTAATAGATAAATATGTTGTTAAAAATGAGTTTGAAGGATAATTGTTTTAAATAATCAAAATTAAACTGTAAATTGTGATTTTAGGTATGTTAAAATCAATTTCCTCTCACAAACCCATTTCCAACCATAAATTTATTACACATAGATTCGTAATTTCTCCATACTTTTTAACCACAGATTCTCTAAAAAATTATTTTTCACAAAATCAATTTTTAAAAAAATAAAAATCATAAGAACTCTTAATAATAATGGAGGATTGTGTAAAAAATTGATGTATACAATTTGTATACAAATAAGATTTTCAGTATAGGAGTCGGGAGAGGCAGACATGGCGGCCCTGGAGTTTTGCTAGGGTTTTGTTTAGGTGAGAACAGAGTCGTGTATAATTTTTTGTTCAAGAAAAAAAAGGAAGATGACGTCAAGGCCGGAGCTGCAGGCACCGCCAGAGATATTTTACAATGACAAGGAAGCTCGTAAATACAGCTCCTCTTCTCGTATAATTGATATTCTGGTAACGATTTTACATGAGTATATATATACATGTGATGACTGTATATCTGGATGACATTGAATTTTGTTGGTGAATTGTAATAGGCAAAACTTTCCGAGAGAGAATTGGAGCTTCTTGCATAGCCCAATGATAATGTACCCAGATTGCTGTTTGATATTGGTACTTCCACTTGTATCCCAGTGCCTATAGACTTGGAATTTTCAATTAGATAATGTTGCAGAGTCTATCTTTGTGTTTTTGTTTAAATTTATGCCTCAGAACAAAATTATCCTTTTTTCCCAATGAATTTGATAACCTGGGGATATAATTCAACATGCTAGCAAACTCTTAATGCTGGAAAACAGTTTTGGCAGTTGAACCTGGAAGGTACTTGGTATATTAATGATGGTGGTTTTAAGTCGTCAAGTTGAAGCTTTTGTTTAGAGTTCTCATTAGTTACCAGTACTTGGTTTCAATTTGCAACGATGTTGGATATTTTGACTTAAAGAAGCAATGATGCCAGTTTTTTCTGGTTACATGTTCAATTAAACAGAACATCGAGCCCATTGAAAATTAAGTCTGTTTTGCTTAAGAGTTGCTGGACTTAGAACGTGCCTCTCTGAAGAGAAAGAAAGATAAGCATTTTAACAACAAGAACATTGCTTAGTCACTCTTGAATGATAAGGAGCAACTTTTTAGTTTTTACTTTGGTGTACCTCTAGAGATTGCTTCCTCTAAGAATAGATATTCCTTGCGCTGGTCTGGTACACACACTAGGCTTTTGCGTTGTATCAAATAAACCAATGCTTCTTTATGTTAAAGGAGAGTGAGAGTTATAGGAGAATGCATGGTAAGAATTTAGAGAAAGATTATCGGGAAGTGTGAATTTTTTTTTTGTTCAGAATATGTGGTTGCTTTTCTCCTCGCTTAGCACTTGGATGTGAGGTCTAATTATGTAATTGTCTTTAGCTACTTAAATATATATTTTTTCTCTTTCATAAATTGAATTTTGCTTTGCCTGGTTTAGGTTGTGGATCAGGACTCGGCTTGGAGACCTTGATGGACAATGGGCACCAATGGATTGGTCTAGATATATCACACTCAATGTTGAGTACGAATATTTTTATTTATTTATTTTGTTTTGGAGATCTGTTGGAATATCCATTTAGGTATTTTTTTCTATATCTAAATATTTTTCGATGATATTTTACAAAAAATCCAGATATTGCTTTGGAGCGTGAAGTTGAGGGTGACCTTTTACTTGGTGACATGGGTCAGGTTGACATATGATCTCCCAATTAAGCACTTGCGGTATATAATTTGATTTTTGTATCACTTAAATATTATTGTCGAGTCTTCATACAACTAACATTTCTTATTATACCTAATTTTTTACGTTAAGAAAAGCTATAGTCTTTGACAACTCTAGTTAAGTTTTTCGCTTTTCAGTTCTGCCATTGTTGTCAATGGATAGTAACATGTGCACGATAAACCCTTTCAGGGATTAGGGCTTCGACCTTGGGTAATTGATGGTGCCATTAGTATTTCAGCAGTGCAGGTATGTTTTCTGCTTATACAGATTTTGAGTTCTATATAGCTAAACTTTAATGTTAAGATTGGGAAACAAATACATATCATAAAAGAATTCCTTCCAACTAGGTTCATGTTAGTTTTCATGATTGGAAATAAGCAGTGGGAATTGAATAGTACTTGTGAGTCCCAATCCCACAAAATGGGTGGATAAAAAAAATTTGGTCTACTATTTTGAAGCAGATACAGGAAAGTAACATGAGCTACTTTATGGTTATGTACCTTTACATGTTTTAAGAACTCTTTGTGCTAATTTCTTTTTGCTGCTTCTCACAGTGGTTGTGCAATGCTGACAAATCCTCTCATGAGCCACGAATAAGATTGAAGTATGTTGTGTCTGCTTATCCTTCCATATTTGGCATAATTGATGTTATGTTAATGGAGTTGATACCACTTGGTGTGAAGGCAAGGAAGTGCAACATTTCTTCTGCACGTGTTCTAACTTTGGGATTTATATCTGTAGGGGTTTCTTTGGGTCATTATACAGATGTTTGGCACAGGGAGCAAGGGCAATGTTACAGATATATCCTGAAAGCCTGGCTCAACGTGAGCTAATCCTGAGTTTTTCTATGCGGGCTGGGTTTTCTGGTGGTATAGTTGTTGACTATCCGCACATATGCGCTGAGTGATATGCTGGAACTCTATTTATTTTGTAGCTTTATTTTGTCTGGAAACCTATCATGTTGACCTCAAGTACATTGAGACAAAATCAAGTTCTAAAATTATTTCTGGTCTGCGTCCCTGTGGGGGAAGAATAATGCTGGACCTTTTCGAACTCTCGTCTTTTATTGCGAGAAATATTCTTTGCCGTTTGGAAGATATCTAGGTTTCCTCTTTGTACAGAATGAAATCATATTTGATCATTCTAATTTCTATGTATTGTAAATGATGCACAAGAGTCTTACTGACATTTTAATCTCACCCATTTGATTTGCATTGAAACTCTCTTTTATGTTCTCTCTGAGAGAATGTTCGGTGACATCTTTGTTTGTCCTGCTAATTGGAACTACCTAATTCTATCATAGTACAAAGAAGAGAAAGGAATACCTTGTGCTCACGTGTGGTCCCCCATCACTAAGCAGTGCTGCGCCACGTGGACAAGGCAAAGATGGAGAAAGTGATTCTGATGAAGACAACAATGGAGATGAAAATAATCAATCAGTGAGTAATGATTATTTACAAATTCATTAAATAAGACCCTAAATGCATATTGCTTCTTGCTGGAGGAAGTTTGGTGCAGTGTGTTCATTTTACTCTATGGTTGTCACATAAACATGTACTGTATTGCCAGTTCGTGTATCAGATAGACACAGACCAAGGAAAAAGCAAAAGTTAAACAAAAAGATTAAGGGAAGAGAATGGGTTTTGAAGAAAAAGGACCAGATGAGGAGAAAGGGGAATGTCGTGCCTCTGGATACCAAATACACTGCCCGAAAACGAAAGGCTCACTTTTGAGCACTCTCAGGTTGCACTGTGGTGTGATTGTATTGCAGTTATAGATTTTAGATTCGATGCACAGTGGAGACAAACCATGCGCTGCAGAATCTCAGATCACTTTGTAGTGTGCTTGATGAAATTGAAACGCAAGATCGGGTTCGTCTGTACCGAATCTTTTACCCTTTCTTTTGTCTTTTTTAAAAGTCCTGGAATTTGAGATTGTTTGAGGAAGTTGTGTGAGGAGATTTTTAACCCTTTCTTTTTGTTCCAATAGCACAACTCTACGTGAAATTCATGTGACATGCATTTGTGTATCTATATGAGACCAGAGGTGCTACGTGAGACCAAAGGTGCTCATCAAAAGTATTAAAAAATTTTCATATTCACTTATTTATTTTGTTATTTTTTAGTAACAACCATAATTTCTATAATTGTAACACAAACTACTTCATATTAACACGTATAATTGAAGGATTAGGGCGCTTATACTCAAGGAACATATTTACCCTACCCTAGAAATACTTAATCTATCGTTTATGGTGAAATTTAAAAGGGTTAATTTCACAAATAGTCCCCAACCTTTGAGTTAAGTCTTGATTTGTCCCTAACATTCGTAAAGACACCTCACAGCCCCAACTTTTGATAAATACACACAAATCGTCCTTTTTTACACTATTACACAAAATTTTTAACCAAAGGACAATTATACCCCCCTTAAATTTTTAAAATTTTTTTAACAAGTTTAAAAATAATAAAAAACTTAAAAACTAACCCACCCCATCCCCAGCCCACGTCCCCCACCCCTTCGGCCGGAGTTCCGGCGGCCAGCCTCCAGAACGGTCCATTCCGGCAGCTACAAATGGGGGTGAATCACCCATTTTGCTGCTGGAAATGGTAGCAAAATTTGGGAGGGAGGATTCACCCCATTTGTGCTGCCAGAAAACGTCATTGCTACCATTTTCTAGCTGTACAAATGTTGTCGGAAATCACCTCCCATATGTGGCCGCCGGAATGGACCGTTCCGGTGGGTTGGGGTGGGTGGGTGGGTTGGTTGTTAAGTTTTTTATTATTTTTAAACATTTTTTTAAAAAAAATTTAAAAAGTTTAAGGGGGCATAATTGTCCTTTTATTAAAAATTTTGTATAATAGTGTAAAAATGGAGGATTTGTGTTTATTTATCAAAGGTTAGGGGCTGTGAGGTGTCTTAACAAAAATTGGGGACGAAATCGAAACTTAACTCAAAGGTTGGAGACGATTTGTGAAATTAACACAATTTAAAATCAATATGTGGATTCAATAAACCCAAATTATTTTCAAATTGGAGCCCTCAAACATATATATGAGCAATAATCTAAAAAGTTCGCACCGGGAATTTGAAATTTGAACTCCATGCTCTGTCATACCTTGCATTTTATCACACATTAATTGTACTTTCATCATGTATTGGTGCGTTTAGATGCGTTTAAACTCATAGCTTGGTCTCAATATTTTTTCACGTCTTATATGATTTTTAGAACACTAATATGGTTTCTCCATTGACCAGTATCAGAAACTAGTGACAGATTTCTTCCTTTAGCTAGGAAAGATTGTATTGGAGATTCTTTTTTATTAGTGTTTCTGTAAGCGTTAGCTTTTTAAAATTGTTTCTTATTATCACATTTAAGAGACGTGATGGAAATTTCTTTCTTTCTAAATAATGAATTTATTTCTTCCATTGTAAATACAAAAATACTACTTAGCCACCCAGAGGGAGGAGATCAATTTTGGATTTTCTTATGTTATTAGTAATGGTGGCAATGCGGTGGATTCGGGGCGGATTGGCCCCGCCCCATTTAGATTATCTATTGCCCCGCTCCGATTATTTCGGGTTGGGGAGGTTCGGGCCAACCTCTCCGTTTAGATTTTTTCTGTTCTTTTTTTTTTATTTTAAGGATTTGGTGATTACTTTTTGGGGTTCTTACCCCGCTCCGCCCCGCCAACCCTCGGGGCTGCATTTTTATGCCTCATTCTGTTCACAGCACCGCGGGTATCTGAACGGGTCAGTTCAAATTGCCTTATTAGTCATAGACTCGATACAATATTGACACATATCACTCCAGCGGTAATATATTCCCTCCCGATTCTCTAACTGAATGCCTAACCAAAATCCCACCAAAATCGCCGACTCCATCAGAGTCAAAAAATGTTTTCCCAATTTGGTCACAGGAATTGCTGCCAAAATTTTGCTGAAATGAAGGTAATCCGAAATTACATGGCAAATATTCACACATTGTTGGCTAGTGTAAATAATATTTAATTGCACAGTGAAAACACCAACAAATTTCATTGCTACAACGAATATAGCAATGTTTTAGCTAGGAGAATAGGCAAGAGCAAGAGGAAGAAATGTGTTGAATTCTTTTATGATAATGGGAGTGGAGCTGGGGTTTCTACTGTTGGTCGTTCGTGGAGATTATGTGCTGCATCGGAGGTTCGGGTTGTGGAGAATACCAGCAATAGAAATGGCGATGGCCGGTCTCATAATCTGTTTATTGAAATCCCTGATACTTGCTACCGGGTTTTCGTTTTGTCCCCGTTGGTTTTTGCGTTGCAAACTTAATATCCGATAAATGTGTTTTGAAGGTGTGGGATTTTCCACCATGGATAACCATGCGTTTCCACAATTATGACTGCCCAAATTTCACCCACGGTCTAGTTCACAATTTCTTAGTGTCCGGGAATCTACAATCACTTCATCTCTCTAAGTTTTTGAAGGGAAAGAAAATGATTTTGTCGTAGCTTAATTTTCCAAAAGTGGTGTAAAGAACTAGAAGTTCCAGTTTTATTTCTTACCATCTTAATCCGGTTCTACTTTCTAGCCCAGGAGAAGGATGTGAACTGAAGTGACTCGTTTTTAGTTCTAAGACATTTCATTAAGTTCAATTTCCAAAATATGAAAATTCTTCCATTATATAAGCAAATCAGGATTTAATTCGTTGATCGTGTTCCCATAAGAACTCTGGCTTCAGTTCCTTTTGGGAGGAAAAAATGTTATCCGTGCATCTCTAGGTACTTTATCTAGAGTTATTTCTTTAAGAGCTAAACTTAAATTTACTTATCAAACTCCCTTCTTTACATTTCCTATTTTAGTTACTAATAACTTCTGAAGGTTTGTTTTCTTCATGCGAAATCTAAAACTTCCCAAGTTCGACTTTTACAAGTATGGTGTACTGAAATCTGGACAATGAACTTGTTTACTGAATAACCATGTTTCGTCTTGGTAAAAGTACAGACATTGCGTATTGTCAAAAATTTTGAAAGTCATCTGGCTTCACTACATTTTGCTTCAGCAGCTCACTAATTGTAAGGTTGGTGCCAAGTGAGATGCTTCCTTTTATAACAAAGGTCTCTTTTCAATGTGTATACATACAGATTCTTGGTGTTTCTGATGAAGCAGAGAAAGCCGAAATTGTTAAATCAGTAATGCATCTGAAAAATGCAGAGATTGAAAAGGGCTACACTACCGTTGTTATTTCTCGCCAGGTACAAGTAATTTATGTGTTCACTTAGCTTGCCTACACTAATTGTCACTATACACGCAATTGAGATTAATTTCTACCAAGTAAGAGCATGTTTAGTGTTGAGGGAAAAAAAGCCAACCCATTTCCAAATAATGTGTTGGGGGAAAATATTTAAATTAGACACGGGGTGGGATTTCATTGCTTTGTATTTATATTTTTGGGTCAAGGGAAGCGGGTTGAAATGAGTACGAGGGAGCAAATTTAGCCCCTCATTTACCCAATCCACAACCCCCCCTCTCCCAAAACAAAAAACCAAAAAAAAAAAAAAAAAAATTTATTTCAATTTGTAGGCGCATTAAAAGTGCCCTAGCTTACTATTTCTGTATACTTGGTTACTTAATTAATTTTGATAGGTTATGTTTTGGGGGTTTAACTGTGTATTGCAGAACCTTCTAATGGATGTTCGAGATATACTTCTCTTCGAACCTGAATACGCTGGAAATGTAAAGGAAAAGCAGCCCCTAAATCTTCTCTTTGTATTCCATGGGCTTGGTTGCCCGCTGCTCTGTGCGTTCTGCAAGAGGTACCATTCTTTTTCTGTTTTCCTGTTGGAAAACTTTTTAGAATACATGCACTGGAAATTCGGTAGCTTTCATAAGATTGTTGTCAGCCAGTCTTTTCTCCATATTTCAATGACCTTTCTTTATTTTTCTTCCTCCAATTCACAACTCTGTACTTATGTTAACATCTGAATCTGTAAAGATGTTCTGTGTGATGGTTAATGCAAAATATGACACCATACATTCACTGAGCAACTTGTCAGAAATTTGTGTCTTGATCACATAAATTTCTTGACGATAGGTGGGAGAAGAGAAGCTTGTGCTAGATATTGGACGAAGAGCCCTGCAACATCCAGACTCAAAGCCATTTATTCATGATTTGCTTCTGTCTATGGCTCTAGCAGAGGTAAGCAAGAAGATGAGGTCTCTAGTCACCTTTTCCTAGCAGTTTTGTTATGCTTCCTTTTCTTAATATAGGTGGTTTCTTTTAGTGCACAATTGCAAAAGTTGGTTTTATGAAGAACAAGATTTCTCAAGGATTTGAAGCTCTTGTCCGTGCTCAGTGTCTTCTTAGGAGCAAGATTTCTCTTGAGCAGATGACACTGTTGTCTCAGGTAAATATCATTATGTTACTTCCTCTCATTGCGTTTTCACTTTTCTGGTTGGAACGATGAGGTATTCCATTGCTACTACAGACTTGGTTTTAAGAATGACAGGAGGTGGTAAAAATGAATATATCAGATTCTGGAGATCTTGTTATTATCCTATTAAATCCGATATATATATATATATATCAATAAAAAATCTTTTTCCCATGCGTCCTGCTACCCTTTCCCTTCATTTTTCGTGATCTGATTTCACCTCATTAAGACGAAATTTTCTTTAGATTTAAGAATCTTTGGAAGAGCTTGCTCCAGCATGCGCGTTGGAGCTTTTGGGCATGCCTCATACGCCTGAAAATGCTGAAAGAAGATTGGGAGCTATTACAGCTTTGCGTGAATTGCTAAGACAGGGTCTGGACGTCGAATCTTCTTGCCATGTTCAAGACTGGCCATGCTTCTTAAACCAATCACTCAATAAGCTCATGGCTGTGGGGATAGTTGAACTTATTTCCTGGGATAAATTAGCTCTTACAAGGAAGAACAGGAAATCACTAGAGTCTCAAAATCTGAGTGGAGTAGTTGATTTCAATTGTTTCTACACAGTCTTGATCGCTTACATTGCCCTTGGATTTTCAAGCAAGCAAACAGATCAGGAAGATCCTATGCTGCCCAGGTGACTTCTTGATTCTTTTAGGTTAACTGCTTAACTTTGGTGTTGGACCGATAAATAGGGTACAACTTAATTTAGAAACGTTAACTCATGATGTCTCTCTTAAATCTTGTTAAGTAGGTAAACCTTCAATAAAATATGATGGAAAGCAACACACTGGGTACTTGGCATTTCTGTGCATGGTTGGAGAAACTAGAACTAGAAGCAATTTTTCATTTTAATTTATTGTTAATACTATATCCTTTCCTTTACAGATTGACAAAGCTAAAACAATTTGTGAGTGTTTAATAGCATCAGAAGGCATTGATTTAAAATTTGAGGCAGCCTTTTGCTTGCTCCTCTTTCGTCAGGTCTCCCTTACCTTTTCTCACGGCATTCCTTTTTTATTTCAAAATGCCACTCGAATCTGAAGTGTCACTTGTTAGGGTGATGAAGCAACCGCTGCTGAAAGACTCAGGCAGCTTGAACTAAATTCAAATCCCACTTCAAGAATCTGATTGCAAACGCAAGAAGTTGGAGAAGTCTCCAATCCCACCAAGTCACTGGTATGCAACCTGTTATGTTGCTGCTCCACGTCATTATTCCTATCCGATTTTGTATTATTTTTACAGTGTACACGTCCAAACTTGTTCATGCTAATTAAGCATAAGATTAATTTTTGTCGTAAGTTCTAACAGATCATGAATGGCTAGTAGGAAAATCATTTACAGTGTACTTAGGTTGTTAATCTCTAATTTTGGAGGTATTGGTTGATTGCACAAACTTCAGAAGCACTCGCCTACAAGAAGGCTTGGTCCAGCCCTTTGAATAACTTAATATTCAACATCTCCCCTACAAATTGAGCTAAAGTGTTGTAAGCTAAACACTCAAGTTTACTTCATGATCCAATTCCAACTCTCTGTTAGTACCACTACATAAGACTGGAATTAGACCTTGTAACACTCATTTTACCTTGTTTACTTTTTAAACCTTTTGTTTCAAGATGTTCTCTTCTGAACTACACTTCCAGATATAATTTTCCTTTCCAATGTCACCCACTAAGACCGCCCAACTCCCTTCCAGTTGAGTTATTAATTATAAAGGGGAAATATGCCACAAATCATATACATCATTGTTGATTATTAAATCAAAATTATATTGAGATTTTTCTCCTTCCAAATTCATCCCCCCTCTCTCCCTCTCTCCCCCCCCCTCCTCTCTCTATATCTATCTATCTATCTATCTATCTATCTAGTCTTATTATCTGTCTCCCTCTTTCTTCTCTCCTCTATTTCTTTCCCTTTTCCTGTCAAGATTTACCCTTAGAACCATTATAGGCATACCATAGGAAGAAGTAACAGAAGCAATCAAATGTAAATCGACTTAGCTCGTTCTGCTCAGTTGACTGTAAGGATTCAAAAAATAACCTTGCCTTTTAGGTGGTCTCAGTGACAAGCATCAAACTGCTTGATCGATGGAATGGATCTCTGGTTCCTCCCCCCCCCCCCCCACCCTCCCGGGGATGGTGTTTGGTTGGGGGGTGGGGGGTTTCAAATCCCATATGCCAGGTTCAAGATCACCTTATCTAGTAAGAGTGTGTGTGTGTGTGTGTGTGTGTGTGTGTGTGTGTGTTTGGCATTCCAACTTGAGAAATATGCTACGATAACAATAACAAATTTGACACTCATTTCTATAGCTTCTGGTATTGCAAGTATGTATATATATATATATATATATATATATATATTTGGCATTCCAATTTGAGAAATATGCTACGATAACAATAACAAATTTGACACTCATTTCCATAGCTTGTGGTATTCCAAGTTGCAACCTCTGCTTAGTTGTGTCACTAATGGTACCTCTACTCCTCCATACGAAAACGACATATGTAATTACACATAATATTGCATTCTACTAAATTGGGGGGATTCTCCCCCCTTTTGGCCAAAGGGGAATGGCAACATTCCAGTGGCCATTTCCGGCAGCCGTTCGTGGGAGGGTGGGTTGGGGTTTGTGTTTCCCTTTTTTAAAAAAAAATTAATTATTTTTAATATCTTTAAATGTTTTGTTTTTAAAATTAAAAAGTTAAGGATATAACGGTCATTTTCTAAGAAAAGTTGGAATAGTGACAAAAAGAATCTATCGTGCGAATCTATAAAAGGTTGGGGACCCAGAGGGTCAAAAAAAAAGTTGAGGGCCTAGTTGATTCTTAGCTCAAAGGTAGAAGACGATTTGTGAAATTAACCCTTTCCGATAAAATGACTACGACATTGTAACTTCTCTTGCTAATTCTCACATGACAAGCTCTATTTTTGGGTAACTTCAGCTGATAAGTGATCTTATCTTACAAAGTCATTAATGAGTAGAAAATATAAATTATCTAGTACGCTAGGTCTCAAAGCAGTGAAGACCTAATGACTTTTTTTTTGAAACTCAGTTTTCACTTTTCATAATACCCAAGAGGCAATAATCAAAATCATTCCCTTTACGTAGTCACTTACATAAAGGCTCATCTTATTTATAAGTCTCAATCATGTTATCTTTTTATAAAACTTTTAATGTGGACAATTATTTAAACTTAAAATTAAATATAAAGGACCAAGATAAATATTAATTTGCCTCAAAGTTCACAAAATTTCCTTTACGAAGACCTAATGACTTATGATCCTAATATAAATATATATAATCTAATTTAATTATAATTATCACTAAATTAAAACATCATCATCATCATAATCATTATTATTATTATTATTATTATTATTATTATTATTATTATTATTATTATTATTATTATTATTATTATTATTATTATTATTATAGGAGGTTAACGTTCCCTGCTCTCCAGATCCCACATGGGAATCTCATACAAGACTGTACAAGGAAAATGGAATATAAAAGAGCTCGCCCATCATTCAAAACATTCATACCTTTCTCGGTTTTTTGACTAAGATTAAGTGTAATAGTGGTTCATTTTAGTTTATTATTTGATATGTAAGTTATTGACATATCTGATATTAAATTAATTTTTTTAGGGGGACGATTAGATTAAATTTTTTCGAAGGAAAGGTTTAATGGGTAGCTTGCTAATGGGCTTTCAAGGGTCGCTTGTGTGTTGCGTTGTTACAAGGGTCTGATGTCCCTCGCCAAACCCAGTTCGAAACTTTTGCATTCAAGAAAAAATTGTTGGAAAAGCTACTTGAAAAAATGAGTTGTTAATGTACTTGTTCGTGTATAAGAAAGTGAAATTTTTTGTGAGATTCTTTGTTCAAATAGCGCGATTTGAATAAAGTTAATCATGTATTCTTAATTTCTTTACTTTGTTGTGTGACTAGTACACCCCTATTGGAAAGGGTGCACCAAAGGAATGAAGTAGCACTTAAAATGCGCAACTAGTGAAGGACGACTTCGTCCTGTTTGAGAAGCTAAGTTTTTTTTAAGAAGTTAAGTAATAAAAGGGATCGTAAAGATCAACTACCAAGCAAGGGAAAGCAAAGGCTACCAGTATTGTTGTGAGGAAAACCCCCGGGATTCCATGGGAAATTGAAAACTCTTAGATATGAACATTCAACGATTGAATTACCTTCAGTAAATCTAACCAACTATGCTACCTAAAAAACCTTTCTAATTAAGAAAGGGCAGTTTTGTCGATTCCCAGTCTTGAAACTGCGAGAGTACCTCTGGTCCTTCTAACGAAAACAACATTTGTAATTACACGTAAGTTTACATTCTAGCAAAGTGTTTAACAAATTAGGGCTTCTCGATGAAATGATGACTATAACACTGTACGTCTCTTGATAAGTCTCACCTGTCAATTTCTATTTTAAGATGATTTCAATTGAAAATTGATCTAACAAAGTCATAATGATTAGGGAATATATATATATAGACATAAGATCAAAAAGCACTACTACATAATAGCACTTTAGGCGTCAATTACTATAGTGAATGCGCGTCGGTTTTGAAACTGATACTACTGGCGTTGACGCACATAGTGATAAGTATATACGTTGGTTGTTTGGCAACGCCTAAAGCTAACAATAGGCATTAGTTGCATAAAGAAAACCAACGTCTAAAGTAGACAATAGGCGTCGCCTACCATCAACATTAACCGTTGGTTCTAAATCTGCAATCAACGCATCGGTTTCTTTTCCACAGCCGATGCCTATTATAAAGTTCTCTTTTGTAGTGCCACCGGCAATAGCTATTGCCGGTGACACTGCAAAAGAAAATATCAAGTGGGCAATACACAACAAACTAAATACAACACCACCACAAGCAATTTAGATACGCTTTGAACTATCATAACGTACATATATAAATCAATGCCAAAATATAATTAATAAATACAAATATTACTCCAAACATTAATGATAATGTAATCCATAAATTACTCTAAACCAGTATAAACTAAACATAAATTACTCTAAACGAGTTAGAATCTACATGCATATATACATGTTTGCATTAAAAAAAAAAGAAAAGAAAAAAAGGCTAACACATAGTAACACTAAACAATATTTAAAAAAAAATTACATACAATTTTTGACAAAGTGATTGGCCCATATATCTCAAATCTTATCAATGTTGGCTTGGCCAAATGATTGAGTTTCAAATGCCTACAACAAATAAAATGAAATATTAATTACTTTGTTAAAAAATATATATGTTTGATTAGATAATTCTTAGTTTTCGGTGAATATTTATACGTTGTCCAGCGTTTTTAAATTACCAGCATAGAGTGTGGCTATCTCGTATATTTTTCTAATCACACAATAGCCACATTCATTAGATCTCGATTGTTGAGCACGCAAAAATTTTTTAAAAATTAAAAATTAATATTAGTGATCTAACCAATAAAAATTGAAAATTAATATTAGTTATTATTAATTTATATTGGAAATGCATCATTAGTGTAGGAAAATTTCAAACAAGGTTATTGAAGCATTTTATCAAACATATGGAGTGTAAGATTAATCCAACTTATGGAATGATATTAATCAATGTAAGAAATGCATTATTAGTGTGGAAAGATTTCAAACGAAGTTTTATGAAGTATTTTATCAAATATGTGTAGTGCAAAATTGATTCAACTTATGGAATGATATTAATTTATATAGGAAATGCATCATTAGTGTGAAAAGATTTAAAGCAAAGTTTTGTGAGGCATTTTAACAGACATGTAGAATGCAAGATTGATCCAACTTCTAAAAATTTCACAAATTCGTGAATTCCACTCAAATCATGTTTACCCATAACAATGTATGTATATACTTAACACAAATCCTAATCATAATTCCTAAAATTCAAAACTAAATTGTAGAATCATAATTTTAACCAAGTATAACACAAACTCAAAACAAATCATAATTCTAAAATTCCATAACAAATTAATTCTAACCAAGTATATTTTGTTTCTAAAAATTACCTTCAACTTCAAATCTTCAAAGGATTTAGAAGAAGTGAAAAATCTAAATGATTTATGTTGTGTTTGTTGGGAATTAAGGCAAATTCCCTAATTGCGCCCGCAGGACCGTTGTTCAAGGAATTTAATTGAGACAAGAAAAATAAAAGACGAAGACAAATTTAACGAACTGTCAAAGCTTTCCACTATATGGTTAAAGTCGCTACAACCATACAAAATTTTCACTCCCCAAAACCCATCCCCCAAGTACAACAAGACAAATATAACAAGCTTTATTGCATCTACCAATTTCTACCCTTTGCCCAACGAACAAAGAATTAAAGAAATCCCAAGACACTAGGCTACTATTTTTATTCACAAGACTCACTAACCCGACCCAAGTGACACCGAGAAAATCACCCTGAGTTTTACCACACCTAATTTTCTATCATTCGACCAAACCACAAAGAGTTACAAGAAAACTCTCAAGGTGCTAGACTCACCAATTTTTCCCTCAACTCGCTTGTACCACTTGGGTATAAAAGAAGAAGAAAACATCTCTATTTATTAGTTTCGTTTCCTTAGAAGATAAGACAATCCTTCTACGATTTGGATTACTTTTCCTCCTAGGATTCTTCTTCTTTCCATTTCCTCTTCCTTTTCAACTTTGAATTATTTTTGGCAACAAATCCAACAATCTTCACCTTGCCCAAATAAGCCAAAATCTTCATCTTATCTAGTATTGTACACAATACTTGAGAAATTTCCAAGCAAGCCTTTGACACACTTTGACAGTCTCATACTCCACCACATGAGTATATATAACCACTTAGAATTAACAATAATTTCAAGCATTTCATTGGTTCAATGTCGAAATAAACATGCTGAAATTTGTGGTGCAACTCTCTTTTTGGATTTCTAGATAGCTCATCAGACATCGACATTACTACAAACACACACCTTGCATCACCGCCAACCAATGCCGTGTGTAAATACAACCGCTAGAAATAACACACATCTTTTACCTGGCACCTAGCGACGCACCATGATGATGTTCCTACATACTTCATAGCACATCTCCACCGCCCTCACACCAAGAGAGTCGGATTGTCTAAATCCGAACAGTAGCCGAACCTGCTCCACCTGAACAGTGTTTTCTCACGTGGCCAGTTAGTCTACAACACCAACAAGTTGCAACAACCACCAGTCCCCAGACGATCTCATTGAGAATTTTTGTATCTGCACCAACTCTCAAAGAACTAAACAATTTTTCCAAGTGCAACAAATTTGAAGAACCCCTTGTCGGATCCATCTCTCCAAATTGACGCCATAGTTCCTTCACAGCAAATATTCTATGAATATTTACAAGAACATTTCTGGCTAGATGAAGACACATCCTGGTTCCAGTCTTCAAATATAAATCTTCCTAATCACTATCGCTCATACTGGCTTCAGCAACTTTATTAGAACAAGAAGAATGCTTTCCTTTGAAAGCTTTAAATTGCCCAATCAAAATCAAGAAATTCCAGATTTGTTCTAGCCGCAAGTCAAACTTGATTATCACAACTTCGTATTTTGCCATATCTTTCCTCTGCTCCACTTCGAACAAAACCTGATGTTCTGATACCACTGTTGGGAATTAAGGCAAATTCCCTAATTGCGCTCGCAGGACCGTTGTTCAAGGAATTTAATTGAAACAAGAAAAATAAAAGACGAAGACAAATTTAACGGACTGTCAAAACTTTCCACTATATAGTTAAAGTCGCTACAATCATACAGAATTTTCTACCCTTTGACCAAACCACAAAGAGTTACAAGAAAACTCTCAATGTGCTAGACTCACCAATTTTTCCCTCAACTCGCTTGTACCACTTGTGTATAAAAGAAGAAGAAAACATCTCTATTTATAGGCTTCGTTTCCTTGGAAGATAAGACAATCCTTCTATGATTTGGATTCCTTTTCCTCTTAGGATTCTTCTTCTTTCCCCTTCTTTTTCCTTTTCAACTTTGGATTATTTTTGACAACAAATCCAACAGTGTTCGGACCGAGAATGGTAGGGAAGAGCCGTCTCCGGTGATGTTGTAGTCGCCGGTCGGTTCTTGGCTCAAATGGAGTTGCTGACAAGTGAGGGAGAGCTGATTCTGTCGAAGGGTAAGATAATTTAGGGATCTTTTAATTCTGATTTAGAGATTGAGGATGGAGTGTAAAATCATTTTTTCTTTTTTTGGCTAATACGCGTACCAACACTTGTTTGTTAACAAAACACGTGGGTTGTGAAGACAACCGACGGGTATTCTGAGGTCCCACAAATAATAGGCGTCGGTTGCTACATTGTATTCTTTGAACAATTATTACAAAAATGTCATCACGCTACTTTACGCGTCGCTTTTTTAACAAACCAACCTGGAAGGATTTAATTTAATTATTATCACTAATAAATCGTTATTAGGAGGTTAACGTTCCTTGCTCTGCAGATCCCAGATGGAGATCTCACATTACGCTGTACAAGGAAAAAGAATATAAAAGAGGCAGCCTATTAACCAAGATACTCATACTTTTCTCGGCCTTTTGGCTAAAATTAAGTGTACTGTCTGTTTTTATTAATTTAATATTTGAGATATGGGTTACTGACTCATATGATATTAAATTAACCTTTTAGGGAGAAGGCTGGGTGGTTTGTTTTATAATTAAGTAAATGACGAGTGAGATGATTCGTAAATTGTAGGAGGGGGAGTGATGTAAAAATCAGCTTGTTTTTCCTCTATTTTTTGCAAGATTTTTTTGTTCAAATAGTGCAATTTAATATCTTAATTTTGTCTACTTTGTTGTGTCACTAAGTTCCTCTCCTCCTAACGAAAATGACATTTGTAATTACAGGTAAATTTACATTCTAGTATAGCTTTAACAAACTAGGGCTTTTCAATAAAATGATGACTAT